>NXFV01000280.1:0-192368 GCA_002803225.1 Gamarada debralockiae | reverse complement strand
ATTATACAGGAATCTGTAAGTACATGATATAGAAGCAGATTGTGGCTCAGCCTTTTTGTTCTATAATATTCAGAAAAAACCCCTTCTTGCCTTTTGCCCACTAAAAGCTCTTACCGACCCTTCGCTAGCAAATGCCTAAAGAGGCTCCTTCTGCTCAGAATTGCGCTATCCCTTGAATCACTCAAGGAAGTGGCCTATATTTAAATAGCTGGCAAGCTACTTATTCCTCTGTATTATTATACTAGACAGTGGTCGTACTCTAGTCCTTCTTAAGGCTTCCGGACGCCTGCCTTTGCTTTTGTCAGATTTATGGGCTTAGCGGGTGCAAAGGGTCACGTGGACGCTAGTATATGAGCTTCGGAGAAGTGATACTCCAGATGAACTTGACTTCATTCTTGTTATACCAGTTCTACCTGCGGTAGAGCCTGTATATATAGAGCTTTGTACAGCTCGTACATATGTACCTTACGGACGAGTCTACAGAGCCTTCTGATATCGGGTCAGATCGGTACTAAGTATACCGATATTTCAGGCAATATTCCTGACAGCTTTTAACGTGGGGGCAAAGCCACGTGACAGAACCAGGGGTCGCCAGCCCTAGGTGGGGGGGCAGGGATTCGAACCCTACGACACACAGCTCTTACGGCCGAAGACTAGCCAAGTCGTCGCCGGCCAACCCACTAGTCTACCGAGCACGGGCTCCTCTATGGAGAAATAAATGGCCCAAAATTGGTCTGTGCGCAGTACTAAATTAAGCTATGACCCCCCTATTCAATACCTCGTCATTTGACCTCTAACTCTCCTACATTCATGCAGTCTTTTGCAATACCAACTATACAGCTCCTGAATCTTCTCCTGGTCTATTTCCTCATTTTATATTTGCTCAAATCGAGCTAGCGCACCCTTCTCTATTGTACATCGTCGCGCGTGGAACTTCTTCTTTACAGGGTATGCTATTGTCTCAAGGATCGATAGATCAGGAGAGATACCAGGTAGAGTAAGAAGGTCGATATTATTGCGTTTAGCCTATTCGATCGTTGCTTTACTTTTGTGGGCTAAATCGGCGTCTTGACAAAGAGTTAGGCCTCTTCTTTGTAAGTCGTTCTTAATCGAAGGAAGAATATATTCGATATAGACGTTTGTAGTCATTTTGCCGACCTTATTAGGGACTGCGTATAGTATAATCTTGCGGTAAATATAGCCAATAACTACAAAAACGTTCAAAAGCTTAAAAGGCTCCTCCTCCCTTGCCTTAGCCTTTGTGTCCTTACTAGTTGTCTTCTTTCGATGAATATTCATTGGTTTGTATCGATGCTTACTCCCCTTCTTTCTCTTAACCCGTTTAGTGACTTGTGGGCCAATACTAAAGTAAAACTCATCGCAAAAAGCTATGTCCTTCCAATCGATCGAATGTGGTCTTTGTAGTAGTATATTATCGACCTAAATACGCCGATTCCTTACTTGTGGAGACGTTAACTCCTTCTCCTCCTCGCAGACTGCATTTATGATTCCTTCATCGTCCTTACAAGCCCTACAGACCGTCTGCGGCTCAACTGTACGAAGCCCTGCTGGCCTAGAGTGCTGTGTGACTAGTAGATCGACTCCTGCTTCATTTGCTATATCTAACTAAGGTGCTCCTCTATCGATAAGAGGGATAGATTCGTCGTCAAAGTAGTTGGCGATCGCAGACGTGTCTGATCGTTTCAAGGCTCTCTTTCGCCCGCGCGGGTCAGGCCCACTATCAGGGACATTGTAACGTGTGCGGACTTACTTAGATTGAAGGATTCGAAGTTGTGATCGTCGTGGAACGCCTGTAACATCATAGATAACTTCTTGTGGGACCTTAATACCCATTCGCTGACCGATAGCTTTTGCGACTAGAACGCCAGTTCGATAAGGGGTTTGTGCCTGTCCCTGTGATAGGAATAGCTCAGGAGGAGGTATAAAATGCCGTGCGCAAGACCTACGGGTCCTAATTGGAGCCATTGTTGCAATAGAAGGGTTAGAAGTTGGTTTGTTTACAGGTAAACACATGGTTTTGAGTAGGGGAGCGCACAGACCGATTTTGGGCCACTTATTTCTCCATAGAGGAGCACGGGCTTGTGTTCCAGGAAGTGTCTGCCCACACAACTTCCCCCCTTTACTTTATATTAAAACTTTTTAATTAATTAAAAGTTAAAAAACTTTTATTTAATAATATATTATATATATTGTTAATTAAAATTTTTTTTCATATTTATATTATAAGATTTTGTGGTGTTTTTTTTTTACTAATTATTAATTAAAGAAACGAAAAAGTTTATTAAGCTGAAGTTTTAAATTCTTTATACTTTGATTATATTTCTTCAAGCCCACCCTCTTTCCCCTTGTAACTCCGGGCCATTTATCTCTAGCATCTCATTCATGACGTCCAAATCCCCACTAAGCAGCGAACTATTTTCGGACATTCCTAGCGACGTAGCCAGTTCGTTCAAAGACTCATCGTTGAAAGAAGAAACGCCAGCAGAATTTATGGACGCGAAGACTGTAGACGACAATTCCCTTCCTCCGCTGCGCACGACGCCGTCCATACTCTGGAAGGATCTCTGGACCGTAGCTGTAAGGTTCCCATTGCTACTCTCGGATAATGATCTCTGGAGAGGCGCTCGCGACTCAGGATTGAACTGCCGCCAGGGTCGCTGGCTCCTAAGCTCGTTGATGAGGTCCATCATGATTCCTGTGAATTTGAATAGCTTCACGATAGACGAATTTACCTCGCATGATCCGGCAATGGCGCAAAGCATATCAACGAAAGACTGAAGCAGCTCCGTGTCTGAATCCTCGCTATAACCAGTAAGAACATGCGCAGAGAGCTTGCAGAAGGCTAATGGTGGGTATGAAGTGAGGCTACCAGATCGCGTGAAGAGTTAGTCATCTTCTTTGTCCAGGTAAACCAGTAACGGAAGGTGTCGCTTACCGGGCTAAAGCCGAGTAGTGTCCTAGCTCAGAGGTTTCATTCCACAATTGTAGGAATAAATCTGAGACATATTCTTGCATCGCTTAAAATTTGGTGCTCAATGTCGTACTCCTCGCGAGCTGGCCAATTGAGGAGCATTCTCGTCAAATGGAAGACAATAATGAGTTCGGTCTTAGACGACGAAACAAAGTTGTCAGTCTTATAGAAGCAGGAGTATAGAGATAGAACAATAGAGCTAAGAAGAGATACTTAAAGACAGGACTATCTATAAAGCTTTTAGAAGAAATAGTAGGTATTAAAGATTTTATCGCTCCAGGCATTTACTTAAACAACTATGCTTCCGTCTGCGCCAAATACAGACATGGCAACCAGCCTCTTTTCATTCCTGAGCAACGGCGCGATGAATATGGTGCCCGTCGCATCTGGCTTGCTTATGGTAACTACCAGGCACTAGGTACTTCAGCATTCGGTATCGACACACTTACAATTGACGAAACCCCTTTTAAGAAGCATTACGGTCTCCTCGCGAAAGTTTCTTCCTTCATTCTGGCAGCCCAGCAAAAACCTGGCTCTAGCATTGGGTTCTGCTTCGACGAGCTGCTGCCCACTGGCAAGGATACTTCACCAGCCTTTACGGCTACCTTCGGTACATGGAATCTTCAAATCGAGAGGTCATTCGTGTTTGGAAAACCAGGTCCAGATTTTGGAATGGTCATTCACCTCGACAATGCGCGATTTCTGCTAATCGGCGAAGGCTTCCAAGTCAAATTCTCCTCGACACGATCGACGGTATTATTCACTGGGATCCTCAAGTTTGTGGAAAAGGAAGTTGTCAACGAAGCTACAGGGGAGATGCGGTCGTGGAGGACCCTTGGTGGGGACGAGAAGTGGAGCGGCGGCCGTGATGCCTGGGGAGAAGCCTGACTATGGAGATTTCCTATCTCTATAACGATCCCTGCGAGAACTCGGATTGCGGAATGTGAGGTTTATGCTTTAGAAAGTTAGGCTTAGATCTTCATATTTTATAGAAAATGGTTTCCTAGAAAAAAAGATGCCAGACTTTAAGCATTGCATTTATGCAAGCTTTCGATGTACGGTGTTGCACATTTTTCAACGTAGTGCATTCAGGCTTCGAACAAAGTTTTCATGGATGTTTCCACAATTTTCCCAGTTTTTTCCAGTACGAATACAGTACGATACGTAACCGAGGTCCCAAAGAGCTCAGGCTGCTGGGTCACCTGGATGTTTTCCCCGCATTTCATTTCTCGCTACCTGTCAGCCCATTACAATACCAATGCACTCCGCAAGCAACTCGCAACTTGCAACTGCTCAGACAACCGTTGCAGTCCGGTGTCATCTTCCTTCCCCTCGAGCGCAGCGAGCCAAAGAAAAGAGCCAGCGCAGCGTCATAATCGCGACCAGGGAATAAGCAGAGTAGCTTGTCACAGGTCGCCTATGTATAACGGCAGGATGAAGGCGGCAGGATGAAGATGGCGAAGGCATGCCAGGAGTGCCGTATTTCCAAACGCAAATGTTCTCGCGTCGATATCCATGGGCCCTGTGCACAATGTTTGAAGAACGGCCTTTCATGCTCCAGCATGCTAAGGGTGATGAGAGACCCACACTTAGTACCCCGTGATTCAGGGCCGGGGGTTTATCAGGACGACTCGTGGAGCATCGACCTCCAGCAAGAAATCGCCGTCGAGCTAGTTGAACACTACATTGATAAAATCCACGATAGACCTCACAGTTTATTCCATCTACCTACATTGAGAGAGAGCGTTCGAAAACGAACCATTAAGAAGCGTTTACTGCTGGCCATATGCAGCCTCGGATCCAGATTTTCGACCAACGCTGAAATCCGCATGCTCGAACACCAGCTGACGGCAGAAGCAAAACGTCTGATTCTCGCCGACTTGGAGAACATATGCCTAGAAAACATTCAGACCTGTGTGTTGGTTGCGAACCTATGTGCGGCAAGCGCAACGCCGTCGTCTGAGGCGCTGTTCTTTCGTAAGCTTCTCCACCACCATTATTCTAAGTCTAATTGCAGAAGATTTCATCTGGACTGAGACAATGATACACAGGAATTTCAATCGGCATGGCGCAAATAATGCGGCTTCCATCATTTGACTCTGGCGATACGGAGGTGACACGTGAGCTTAAGAGGAGAGTTTGGTGGACGCTCTTCATGGCCGACCGCTGGTACTCTTCAGGCCTCAGTCTACCTCGCCAGATAAATAATACAGGGAGATCTTCTGACCTTCCCATGGACGAAAGTACCTTTCACGCCCTCCCGGTCGGCCAGCTTGCTTTGAACACCCCCTGGAAACCAGGATTATGGGCGCATATGATCACACTCGTCGATCTTTTCGGCCCCATCCAAGATCTCAATCGCCGAATCGTACAGGAAGATCTCGAAGACGCTGAGATAAACAGATGTGTCTGCGATCTATCACAGAAACTTGACGCCTGGGAAGACAAACTTCCAGTCGATACCAAGCTCAACCAAGAAAACCTCGAGGAGCATAAAAATAGAAACACCGGGGGACCATTCGTCGCCTTGCACTTGGGATTTCATCACTACTCAACCTTGCTATATTTCCAGTACTTGGAGACCAAAGGAATTTCAACAGATATGACAAAATTCTTTGCAGAGCGTTGTAAACACCATGCTTCTTCCTATAGTGCACTCCTCAAATTTTCTCGCGAGCACAAAGGATATAAAGCAGTCTATCCTACCGTCGGGCACATGGCCATCGTCTCATCTTCAGTCTTGCTTCACACCCTGTTATTCGGTGATGAGGATCAAATACCAAGTGCTCGGAACAGCCTGAATGCCAACTTTGAAGCTCTCATCGAACTCACACAATACTGGTCCCCTATAAAAGCGATGGTACAGCATCACTCTCACCCATTTTCCAGATATGAACTAACTTGACTGCCGTTGATTTAGATTGAGCGCCTCGTCGTGTTCCAAAACACATGTCTTTTGGCAAAGCAGCATCCCCACAAACTCAATAGGTGGATGATTCGCTTCTTGATCGAGCATGCGTTGCCGATCGATGAGAAAGTCTCGGATCTTTCGTCCGCTACAACCCCACATGAACTCCAGATCATACATGTGGAAACCCAAAAGCTCACGGATCAGGGTCGTTTTACAAGTTTTCCTTTTTCAGGACTCCCTGATTGGATCTCGCATTCTGAAGGATAAGGAATGGAAAAATGTTGAGAATTATAACACTATATGAGAAGATGTTTCCGGTGCTACCCGCGTACTTCAAATTACTCAAGGATATCAAAGATACTATCAGGACCTACCGCAATCCCGAGGATATATACCACATCACCTTTTCACCGAGAAGACGGTCACTGAGGCGGTGGACCAAATACTGCCGACCTCTTGACTTCCTTGCCACCTAATTTGGGATACAAGGAGCTAGGACTGCTCCACGGACCACTATAACGTCTTGATTTGTGCGAGCTGTAAATATGCAATCCATTCTACGGTCATTGCATGCCATTTGTACGACCACCACAAGGCTGTTATTCCACCCGGCAAGGTTCAGGAATACACTCGTCTCTTTACCCCTAATTCCCTTATGCCGCCCCGAGAAGTGAAACGGCTCCATGTTCCCACCCATACACTACTAATCCCTCATTTGCGGATCTACAACAAGGCTTATTGTTATAAGCTGTACTCTACTGATCGGCCGTTTGTGATCCGTGACGAGAACGTCCTACTCAGCCACTTGAAGGAAGTGTACAAATGGAGTAAAAGTAAAGGCTTTCCAGATCATCCGTCCCGATCACGCCTCCCGCTCAGCAGTGCAGCTTACTTTCCTGTCATCTGCCAGACCTTCCACACAGAATGCTACACACGTTACATCCTTGTCAACAACGGTAAGCCTGGCTGCGATCCAGCACCGGCTCAGCTCGCGGAAGACCTTGAGAGACCAACCCTCAGCCTCCGAGAGCAGGTCGAACAGGTCCTTACTCAGAAGCTCCAAGCCCGTAGGCCCGACGTCACCTCATGTCATAGGACTGAGGTCTCCCTGTGGCTTAACCTGACCCAATTGGAGCGCTGTTACTTTTAATATTATATACATTGTAATTAAGTAATTAGAAGACAATCCATTCTTAATTATATATAACTTTATATTTAACACACGTCATTTTTTTAATCACATTTTGCGCTAGGAAAATTTACCACTAGTTTATTGGCCCACGTGGGCCAGTTTAACCTCTCCTTCCCTACCGCAGGTTATGTCGACCCATAGTACAGTTCCAAGGGGTAGTTGGGGCCTTATGGTGCCCCATGACGCGCCCTCGGTAGAATTTCGAACTATGCATATGGATTTGAGTTGGAAAGATTAAAAGGATTGACTGTTCATTCTTGTTGTCTTTGAAGCTACTAGTACTTATCTTTGTTTCTTATTTGATTAATATTTTTTAACAAACTGCCTTTAGTGGTACTCTTTAGATTTTTGATTACTTGCGTCTTCTACTCTTAACTATAAGTGTGACAGTTCTGTCACAATAAGCAGTAATATTAACGAAGTGCTTGATAATACTATAGGAAAGACATAGGAAGACCAGAGTGAATCTTTGAACATCTCTATAGTATCTCTTATAATATTAGGAGTTATTCTTGGGTTAAGGGCCATCGCTTATATACTTCTTAGAATTAAGTTCCTAGAACTCTAGTAAGTAATATCTCTATTTAGCAAACAGAAAGGCTGATCTCTAGTTACTAACAAGTACACTGGATCTCTAATTTGAAATAGAAGCCAGATTTGCTATTGCCAAAAATGCTCTTCCTGAACACTAGACCCTTATTTAAAGTATGTACCGTATTAATTGGCACGTAAGATAATATTTTATGTAGTTTCTTACCACATTTTTTCGGTTTGGGACCGTATCTTATATGTAAGTAGTACCTTATGTAATTTCCAAAATTGAGCTATTAGCCCCTGTAAATTTAGGATTAAGGCCCTATAATTTAGCGACCCAAAGCCCATACCATAGGAGGTGTGTCAATTAAGATAATATCTGAAGTAAAACAGTGCAACTTTTTCTGAAATAGAACCATACCTTATCTGGCTAGTATGTTGTCAAACTACTATTATCTTATGTGCCAATTAATACGGTATCCAGGTTTGGAAATTACCTCTTTAATTGTTACCTGAAGATAACGTTATATTTACACCTGCCGTAAAAATTAATCTTCCACCAAAAAAACTGACTAAGCCAGCCGCTCACTACCCTCACGCCCTCGCGATTTCCTATCCTTTGTCAAATTCCCCCCATCGATCTGAAAAAAATTCGAAGTTCATTTTATGGTTGAATGTATTTCCCGTACTTCTTCAAACTTGAGACATAGTAAGCTCATCCTATTTGAGGCGTACAGTTCGAGTCTTCCTGAAAATTTAAGTGGAAGTCCACTACTGCGTACTTCCATAAATTGGTTACCAACGTGGTACGAGGGCAGTGCGATTGGCAATCGTGCGACTCCACAGCCAAAGGATTGCTATTCTCTGCTTTCGCAAATACTGTCTGTTTATGTCATCTCATATCAGCATTTTGATTTGCTCTCTCGTTCAGGGCAGCAGAAACTTCATCAAAGTAGTGATGTTGGATTCGCAAGTTTAGTCGCTATCCCTGATTTGGAAAGAATGCGAGAGATTCCGACGTCGCGTCCTGGCTGCCTCAGCCGATTTCATTACCGCAATTGAGCCTTTGCAGGCAGATTATGTCATGTTTCTTTGTCGTGGCCTGTTCTTGCCTTGCTCGCCGATCCCAAATCGGAATACAGCAATGTCGTACGTAAGGTCGAATGAGGTCCTCCATTCTGCCTCAGATCATCTGAGTCAGATAATCTTCAAAGAGCCATGTATATAAAGGTGGAAGTCCCTATTGTGATTGAAGACCCAAATCTTTACTGCAGCCCTTGAAAACAATCCATGTTACCTTGAAAATGTCCGCACTCCTCAAAACCCAGAACCTGTTCGATGTCGAAGGCTTGGTTGCAGTAGTGACAGGTGGCGGGACAGGAATTGGTGCCATGATAGCCAAGAGCCTGGCTGCCAACGGAGCCTCTACTGTCTATATCCTGGGACCTACAATGGCAAAGCTTGAAACAGTTGCCAAAGAAGCGGTAAGATACCATTCCTTCGTTTTGGATATCAATTTCTACATGCTGTTGAGACATTGAAAACGGATATTTTGGACAGCGAGTCACTGTTCTCTATGTCCTTGAGTTCAATTGCTAGGTTAGAGTGAGCGATTTAACGTCCTCTGGATCTAGGGAGCTCCGGCGAGACTTTTAATCTCTAAAGTTGGAATGAATGATTATATTTCATATCCTAGTTGCTATGGGACCATTAATTCCACGGATGCTGGCGCTAACAATTGAGTCAAAAGGTCCACTCGAACATTTACTCCATCAACTGCGATGTGACGTCCAAAGAACAACTCCAACATGCCGTTGACGAGATCACCAAGAAAAGCGGATATGTGAACCTTCTCGTCTGCAATGCGGGGATGGCAACACCTACTCCTAGACCATCGCCCACCGAGACTTCCAGCATCGCAGAAGTGCGCAAATACTATTTCGAAACACTGAAAATCGAAGACCACGCCGCGGCTCTCAATCTGAACACTACCGCCGTCCTTCTCACCACCTTTGCTTTCTTAGAACTCCTCGATTCCGGAAATAAGACTAATGCGACTTCCAGTCCTCCTAAGCCGAAAAGTCAGGTCGTTACTATTGGAAGTGCTGGGGCTTTCTTTCGCCGAGGCGGAGATTTCATCTACAATGCTAGCAAGGCAGCTACGACCCATATGATGAAGCAGATGGCCACATTTTTAGTACCATGGGACATCCGAAGCAACGTCATTGCACCGGGGTGTGAGTAAAACCTTCCTCAGTGTCCCCCCTGGATCTATGCTCAGGTCCTATATGTTGAATCGCTCCCATCAAGTGCACGATTGAAGTTCGATATTCTACTTGCATTTCCGAACATGCTTTCCAGATCCGGAATCGAGGAACAGCGCTGATGATATGAATAGGGTTCCTCTCTCAAATCACCGCAGAATTCGCCAAGGAATTCGAATCAACGGGAGGGGTGATGCCAAAAGCTTATGTCCCACAACAACGCTTTGGCAGCGAAGAGGAGATGGCTGGAACGATTCTCTATATGGCATCACCGGCTGGTGGATATTTGAATGGCAGCGTTTTGCTTGTTGATGGTGGTATACTTTCCGGTCATCCAAGCTCATATTAACACCGGACTGTAAAAGACTTGTTCTAAGCTCCTGCACAGCTCGAACATGAATCAATGGAATTGAGTTTTGATCTTCTGAATTGAGCTTTTATTTACTATGGTCTCTTTCCGTGCGCCTCTATCTCGTCCCTTCTCTGTCGTGTCTCCTTCGCCAGCAGTCCAGTAGGATCACTGATGAGCTTATCCGCACTGAGCTCACCAAAACGCTGTGCCCAGAAGCTCCACCTCTGATGGGAAATACCTTCCTTTAGCTTCCAGCTCTGGGGTCATGGACTTTTTGATAATTTCTCCATTGTCGCCATCCTTGGACGTTTCTTGTCCTGCGTACGAGATGTATGGTAGCTCAGATGAGCGCAAGGTATCTATAGACGGCATGACAAGGAGAGGCTACTGTTGGTTGGAACGCTAATCCCTTCTTTGTTGGGTCTAGTCTTCTTCCTACAGGATAAAGAAGCTCTACCCCGCTTTGAATTTTTACACTCCTTAGATATCTACATAGTCAAGAATTTACGATATTTCACCCCGAAAACCGTCCCAACTGACAACTACCTTGCACCATAGTGACAGGTTGCATATGCACGAAAGAGCTCTAGTTGGATAAATAACGGGTGAACCCCCCGGGGGGTGACTAGAGGTCGAGCTCGATACCCGACGAAAGCTCGAGGTCAGGCCCGTGCGTGAAGACTCTTAGGAAAAACAAGGAGTTGTTCGTCTTGCAGGCTTTGTCCCTCTGTTTCTTGACTGTGTCACTGAATTCACTGCAAATGCACCTTGAAGTTCTCGAGTCATTGTTTAAAACTGCGATTCGACTAAATTGAGGGTGGGCAGTAAATCCCTTGAACAAACTCTCCTTCGAATCTGCTTCCTCTCAGAGTACCCTCACATATCGAACGAAACCCAAAGTCCTTCCTTTCCCGTCTCAAAGCCACACATTCTCTGGCCATCAAACACCCCAGTTATCAAAGTCCCAACTTAGCAAGTATCAACGCAGGTCGCCGGCGTGCTAGCATAGCAGCAGCAGACGAAGTCCTCTCTGTTCTCCAACTCTTCTCTCTTGAACACATTCGCTTCGGAGATTCCTTCAGGGACGTAGTCGAAAGCGTAACTACGCTCCGAGATGTCGACAGAGCGTTTGGAGCAGTAGTAGCAGCATGCTCGAGGGAAGAGTTGAGCTGGTGTGGCAACGGCAGTAGCGAGGAGGACTGAGAGGGAGAGGAGGGTTGTATTGAAGAATTTCATGATGATGAATTGAGAGTTAGGTGGATGGAATGACAGTTGATTCTGGTTGATAGGGACTTTGTATGCGATTTAGAAAGTCCTTCTGTGAAGAGAGGTCTGATTGATGGCGAAGAGGAGAGCGGATTTATAGCACTTGTTACAAACCAACGCGGGGTAGAAGAAGGTCAGATTCAGAACATATACATGTTGGGGGCACAGCAATGTACATCATTTCCGAAATGCCTCCTTTCCATGAGATTCGGCATGGATAGGTGCATGCTTATCTGCTCGTGATATATACGTGGAGGGTATAACATCGATTTTGCAAAACTATTCTAGGATATCTATGCGTAGATCTCTGTTTCTGGAAGGTGATCAGCTTCAACAACAAGAACACAGACTGGGGATCCAAGTATTAAAATGTGCAACCTGCCTTTTGTAGCGCATATAATCATTCCTAATAGGCTGAAGATTTGAAGTTTCAAGGGATGCAGCGCTACGTAGACCAATGGATCGACTCCCGGACACCGTTAACCAAACTCCCGGAACGTCTTTCAGGCGCTCACATTGACTTTCGTAGGACTCTTAGATGCGACAGCTTTCAAAATAGGAAGGTGGTTAAGATAGGAAGCTCCAAAGCGCTGGAACAGTGCTGTGCATCGTGGAAGTCGGCTCAGGCCACAGGGTGTTGATCGCTAAACTTACCCCGCGAAACATACTCTGTGGGCCTGACCCTGGCAAGTCATAGTTTGCAGAATGAACTTTTGGGAAACAACAATCTCATAGCAGGAGAAATGGGCAGCAAGCACGAATAGCCAAACTCCGCGCAGCGCTCTTGAACCAGGAATAGAACAGGTTATAGTCAGTGTCACGTGATGGGCACGAGGTTTGCGAAAGTCCCTCCCGTTCCCAGGCAATCGCTCCCGACAGGCGCGTAGTAAAGCAATGGGAAGTACCGCATTAATTGAGATAATATGGTATCAATCGCTCTATGCTTTTGAGCAATTGAAAACGGATGCTTTGGAATCGCCGTCTTCGACGGCCATAACCTCAGTTGCTAAGCTAGAGTGAGCGATTCCAGGTCGCCAGGATCCTGTGAGTTCTATCGAGACATTCAGTCTCTGAAAACGGGATGAAGGATTGATATCTTCTATCCCAATTACTAAGGTACTTTGGAGAAACGTCCCACAGCGACATTCAATGGATAAGGTGGAAGAGCAATGTCTCGGTGGAGAACATGAGCACATCCCGGTGGCCAAACCAAACACTGGGGCAGCCAATTGTGGGGCCATCGCCTGGGCTGGTGGATCTTCGATGCTTCTCTCAACGTCAAACTCATCCTCATCCTCACCATCGTCCTGACAGTTTTGAAGACCTCAAAACCACCTGGGGAAACGAACGCTCGTTGTTGCGAAGCCCACTGAGTGAATTTCCATCTCGAAAATGCAGCGTGGCATGTGCAGCTCTCACGTCCAACCTTGGAATAAATACGACCTCACCATGCAGTGATGACCATTTTAGCAGCCACTCACGAAGAGGGCGCGCCACCATGCAGCCAATCCTGCGCGGCCCTCGTTCGCTCGCAGCTATCCATCGTCAAATACGAATTCGATAAAGGTGGAGGGGTTGGTAGGATTTAGCCAGCGCGGGGATTTGGGAAGCCGGTTTCTCAATTGGGCGATTTTTTGGTCTTGTTTCCGTACCTGCCGGGAGCCTCACACCACACCACCTGCAACCTTCTTCCAACTTTCTTTCAAATCAAGGTGAGCTTGATTCCGAATCTCACTGTCTCTCAATTGTGCTTCGCGCAATAATCAATCGTTTCGCAAACTGCCCAGCATGGCGAAGTGCTCTGGGAGCATGTCTGCTACTCTCTCGTTCCTCTTCGTTATCGCCTTATCTCTCGTCGGTGGCGTTTCTGCCACCCTCGATCCGATCGTTATCAAGGTAAACAACCTCCCAGAGCTTCTGCGACGAGCGCAATAGCTTTCTAACTTCTTCGCAGGGCTCCAAGTTCTTCTTCAAGACGAATGGCACCCAATTCTTCATCAGAGGTGTTGCCTACCAAAGTGGCATATCTTCCAATGGAACTACAAGTGGGAATGGTAAGAATTCGATCAATGCAAACAGTCAAGGGAGACATGCTAACTCTCCCTAAGATGATTTCACCGACCCTCTCGCTGACGGGGCCACCTGCAAACGAGACATCCCATATCTGCAAAAACTCGACACCAATGTCATTCGTACCTATGCGCTCGACCCCACACTGGATCACTCCGAATGTATGGCTGCGCTCGATGCAGCTGGCATCTACGTGATCAGCGATCTCTCCGAGCCTGCCTTATCAATTAATCGAGCAGATCCATCATGGGACACCCAGCTCTACGCTCGATACACGTCTGTCATTGATTCTATGGCCAACTACACAAATGTCATTGGGTTCTTCGCTGGCAATGAGGTCACGAATAACATTTCCTACACACCAGCTTCCGCATTCGTGAAGGCGGCTATGCGAGACATGAAGTCCTACATCTCTAAGAAGAACTATCGTCCTATGGGTATCGGCTACGCGGCAGATGATGATCAGACCGTTCGTCTGAATGTAGCAAATTACTTCAACTGCGGGGACCCCGCTGATGGAATTGATTTCTGGGGTTACAACATCTACTCGTGGTGCGGTGACTCCAGTTATGTCCAATCCGGCTATGTCGACCGCGTTGCAGAATTCGCCAATTACTCCGTCCCAGTCTTCTTCGCTGAGTACGGTTGCAATACACAGGGTGGGGGAGCTGCCGGACGAATGTTCACTGAAGTTGGGGCACTCTACGGCTCTGATATGGATGTTGTTTTCTCGGGTGGTATTGTCTACGAATATTTCGAAGATACCAACGACTATGGCTTGGTATCCGTCGATGGAAATACCGTCAGCACCCTTGCCGACTTCAATGCTCTCTCTACTCAGATCCACGCCGTCACTCCTACCAGCACCAACTCGGCCAGCTACACTCCCACTAACACCGTCGGCCAAGCATGCCCCACTGTCGATGCGAACTGGCAAGTCAACTCAACTACACTTCCTCCGACCCCCAATGAGGCCCTCTGCAGCTGCATGGTGAGCTCCCTTACTTGCACAGCTAAGGCAGGCATCTCCGATACCGAAATTGGCACGCTATTCAGCCAAGTCTGTGGTTACAACGGTGGCAAACCTTGCTTGGGCATATTAAAAAACACGACAACCGGAGTCTACGGCGCATACTCAATGTGCAACTCCACTGAACAACTCTCGTACGCGTTCAACGCCTATTATCAAGAAGAGGGCAATGCCCAAGCATGCGACTTCGGGGGAAATGCTCAGACAGTGAAGGCGGCTGCTGCAAGTACATGCTCTAGTCTCATAGCTTCAGCTACTGGCGCATCATCTCCTGGTTCAACAACTGGAACTGGTAGTAGCTCCTCATCTACGACGACGAAGAAGAGCGCTGCTGGAGCTGTGACTGTGGGAGCTTCATTGGGAATTGGGACATTCTGTATGGCGGCTTACATCTCGGCATTAGTGTTATCTGGGGCGGGTATTTTCTTGCTCTAAACTGCATGGGGGAAGGTTTTACGATCATAATGTTTATATGTCCTTACGGTCTTTTGGGGAGAGGTCATAAAACCTGCAACGCGTTTATGAAATGAGAAGTACTAGTGTGTTATGATAATTTCGAATAATCTTGTCTTTGGGGTGATCTAAACTTTCTGAAGACATACCCCAAAGTCAGTCGTTCAGGCAAAGTGAACGATTCAGATCACAGTCCCCAGGACTCAGTTCAAATTTCTGTAGACCTAAAATCCGAATCCTCCAGATCAAGTGAACATTTCCAGGACAGGACTCCCATTTCCAAAATCTAGGCCCCAGTCTGTCTTTTAGGTCTAAGAAATAGATCGTTCTCCCGGTAGAACGCCTCTTAACAAGTGGTAGGGAAATCTTGTATGCTTCGACTTTAACCAATCTTTCATCGTGGGAAATTAGTGAATCATTATCTTGGATTCACATCTAGAAAGAATAATTATAAACGTTCTCTAGAGCGGTTTTCCCTTCCTTTGGAAAACATCGCGAGGGAATTTACTCTGCCCTTTAAATTTGATCTGGCATTTTCTCTTCTCGCGCTCAAAATGAACACAATCAGCAAGATGGACAGTCCAGTTCTACTGTCCGTGGTTGTCGTACTCGCCACTTGATCGGAATTTGGTTTCTCAAGGCTGCGAAGTATAAGCTGGGTTTCAAGATCGGGTACTAATCATGTTTCTTACTGATTTTTAATGTACCAAAGAGGCTGATTCGAGATTCAACCAGCATTGATCACTCAAAGCGCCTCCTTGCAATGTCCAGTTCGGGATCATTCCACCTATACACGAACAGTCCCGCAGATACACATCCCCTTCCGACGATGACTTTACTGTATCGCAAGCACAAACTCGGCCTATTCTACTTTCTGGATAACTGGCCGGCTGAGCCTGAGCGGCAAATTGTCATCAATGATCCGGTAAGATTCCTCTAGCTTCATTCTCTGGCCACTGCTGACAGATTGAACCCAGGAACTGGCTATACAAACTGCTCAAAACAATCTCTTGCGAAGCACTGGATGTATCTAAGATTTCTTAGGCACATAGTGGGAAAGACCAGTTTAACTTACGGTGAAGAGGCCATGTGGAAAAAAAACACGCTCAATGTTCAATCCAGGTTTTCTGCCAGTCATCTCACAACACTCATCCCAAGCATCGTGGACGACGTCATAATTTCTGGGGCATTCTAGACAAACTTGCTCAGTCTGGGAAGGTACTCCCATTGAAGATTTACTGGCACGGCTGGCCATCTAGTTCTGGACCACAACTTAAGTTCCCAGAAAAGCGACAACGACTTGGTTACTGCATTTCGAAAAGCTGTAGAGTGGACATCAAGCCCTGTTGCCATACACCCGATATTTAATCTCAATTCGGTTTGAGCTTTTGCACATTGGTATTGCGCCCGCTCTATGGACAATTACGTCAAGAGAGTCATCCAAGAAAGACTGCGTGTTCGAGCTTCCAGTACTGTCCAGTCCAAAATTGGGAAGAAAGCAACTAGAGGGCCTGTAATTGATCTAGCAGTTGATGAGTATTTACTTCAGAACGAGACCGAAGGCAAGGCGGCGAGTAAAGACGATACCTTCAGCAACATGCCATTGGTCAGATGAAGAACTCTCTCTTCGCCGGCCACGATACGTCCAGCAACACATCTGCTACATCTATCACCTCCTTAACCTCAATCCCGAATCTTTAGCAAAGGTCCGACAGGAGCATGATGAAGTGTTTGGTGAGAGGGGTAATGCCGCGGAGCTCACCAAGAAAAGACCTAATTTGCTCAATTATCTTCCGTTCACTACAGCAGTTATCAAAGGTAGCGTTTCCCTAAGCCTCGAATGGTATTCCACTGACAATTCCGAGAAACTTTAAGACTTTTTCCCCAGTGAACACGACACGAGCAGAAACCGACCAATTCTCTATCCTGTACAACGGCACATCGTACCCAACCAAAGACACAGTGGTCTAGGTCAACCTCCACATGACCCAGCACCGACCCAATCTCTCCACCTCGCCAGCCGAATTCACACTCGAGTGCTTCCTCCCGCTCTAAAATAACTGGCAAGAAGTGCCCAAGGCAGCCTACCGGCGGTTTGAGAAGGGCCGGAGAGCTTGTCTTGGCCAGCAACTTCCGATGCTTGAGATGAAGATCATCATGGTTTTGACACTAAGGGGACTGTGATATCTCGGCGGAATATGAGGAGTGGGATAGGAAGCTGAGACTTGAGAAGCCGTGTGAGATTTTGGATGGAAGACGAGGCATGTCTGGCTACCGCGCTTATCAGGTCAGGAAGGCTACGGCTAAGCCTTCGGATGGATTGCCTGCGAGGGTGAAGCGGAGAAAGAATTGACAACGAGGAAAAGCTTCCTAATATGGATATCAGTTTCATAGTCTGCATAGGTGAGCCATCTCAATCGTTGAAACAATTCAACACTCAGGGCCGGACTTCTTTCAATCTTTGATAGCCATGCCCTTCTGCCGCAATACGTTCTTCTCTAGATACCCCTGACTGACTGAAAGCATTGTTGCCTCTGCTCAGGCTCAACTCAAAGAGCTCAAGGCTCTCATGGACGATCAGCATCACCTAAGACCGATCAAGGACAAAGAAATGCCTACCACACACCTATGCAAAGTATTTTTATGCATTCCGCAGTTCTGCAATCCTTCACTCTCTAGACGCCAATCGAAAAGTTCTTCATTAGCATATGTTACTGCCAACAAATATGTCGTCGTCGTCGTTACAGGTGTCGAGCTTCCATGGAGGAATCCCTCGTCCTCGATCTTGGACAGAGTCGGACTCGATCCAAATTACTTATTTGAATGCCTCATATGTCATGCTTCAACGGCTCGAATGAGGCTTCACTACTGCTAGCCTTTCGCTCTCTTGACAGTTGTTGGAAGAAGAATTGCACCGCTTGAGTAGATAGACTAGTCGTATCGAGCAGCTTTATAGTTGAAGTGGAAGTGAAAAGAAAATAGGGATATCATATTGCTTTCAGAAAAGAACTGAAGCCGTTTTATTTAGAGTTGGATCGCTTTCGCAGCCTTGCAGGATGCCATCCGCCCTAGTCGCAAACTCCCGCTCGGCATCTTCTGTCTTCCCTTGTCTAGTACACCACATCATCCATCCCAGTAACAATCCAAATCTTCTTAAACTTCCCCGTCAGCTGCCCTACAACCACCTTCCTCGGTAACCAAACCAATTCCGTCTTACGATTCCCCGCTCTCTCCACTCCTCGCACTTCCATCACTTACACAAACATCGATCTTCTTCGCGAATCCAGGAATAGGCTGAGTGAACAGTTGATGCCCTGGATAGTGGTTGAGGAGGGTATAGAGAGCACCGATGTTGATATAGGAGAGTGTTGAGGTCGCAGTGTTGAATAGGAGGACGTCGAGTTCTGCTTGTGAGGGCATACTGTTTGGGGTTTTGGAGATATCGTGTTCGGGAGATTTTCTTTCGGGGAGGTTTGATTTGTGTTTGTTTTAGGAAATATTCGAGGAGGTTCGTATAAATAGATTTGGTTCTTTGAGGGTTGGAGCCTTTGTGGTGGAATAAAGAGATCGAGCAGGTGGCCGTGATCGGTCTATGACTCGAACAAGCTGTGAATCATTACACGCTGGCGTATCCACACCAACCACTCAACTACTTTGAAGTGACTATAAAACACTACCAATAACCTTCTCATCAATCACTTTGCTCAAAGTTTCCAAAGCTGGCAAACTAAGTAGGAGTGAGGAAAAGCAAGGACACGAACAAACTTAGCGATTCACTCTCCTTGCCTAAATGCATCTTCAAAAACTAATCCCTCGAATATAAAACGCGGTCCACCTACAAGTTAAAGCTGTTTCAAAACAGTACAGCCGATTATAAGATGGAGAGCAAGCTGGCTGATGTAGCCAGCACTTCAATGACTGGTTGTTGCTCGTACACCCGGACACACATAGAACCTCCACTCACTGAGGACGTCCACACCAGTAAAAACTAAAGCGCAGTAGTCAAATGTCTGAATGTCCTTGTAGTAGAAGGAATGGCAGTATCTTTGGAAGAGGGCTGTTTCAGGGGCTTATATAAAAATAGGAGAGCCCTCAAGCAGTGGCTTGCCCTATATTCAACGAGTTTGTTGGTCAGCTTCTTCAAACAATTGAAGAGGATTGAGCTTAGAGGTCGAACCCAGTGTGGACATCCTAACATTAATTACCAGAAAGTAGCAGGTGAAAGAACATGCTGCGCATGCGCAAGCTATAGCGAAGGAACTTCTCACTGAAATTGATTGAAAGATTGCTCTCTTTGAGTCAACGACGAGAAATAGGATATTGTGATGGCTGATGGGTAGGCTTGAGTTTGACTCGTTCTGCGCGAGCTTTGGAGCTGCACTTGCCAATGCTCTCAGAAATTTGATAACTGACACAACCTAGATAGAGCTTATGATTTCATACCTACTTAGGCAGAGATGGTGATGGAAGAAACTTGAAGAGCGAATTTGTGTGGATGTAATTTATCACAGGAGGTTTACTTTCCAGTGATTGCAGCTTACATATCCCATATTGATTGTTAAGTTAGGGGCAGCAATTGAACTGGAGGATGGGGCAAGATGAAAGAAGTCTGAACGGAGCCCTTCCAGTGATGTTGGAGCTTCACCCACATGGCAATCCTCCACTGGGAGCGAGCGATCGAGGATTAAAGAGGTGCAGAGCAGCCAACCTCCAGGGCAACTTTACAGAATCACAGGCATATCAGGTTTGTCACGCTCAAGAAGCAAGGCATCGTGTTCTGAAGTTGGTTTCATTGGTCCTCCTACGTACGTCGATAGATGCAAATCCCTATACTTTCTAGAAAGGGTGATATGTAGATCTCGCCTGTCTCTATCGAAGAAGTGAAATCATCGCCGGCCTTCCTGTCCCCGAGGTATTCCCTCTGACACGTATAATCCGCTATAAAATCATCGAAAGGTCCATGAACCGTGAACCTACCAAACGCCTCGCTGATGTGCTGTTCTGCTGAAACGTCTGATATACGATCCAACCCTCCCTTGAGCCGATCTGTGTGTGAAATCCTGAACGCCGAAAACCATATGTGGAGTCGTGTGATCGTGTATGTGGGGTATCGAGTAGACTAGGAGAGAGGTTGAAGTTATGCAGTTCGTTGGGGTATCGAAGAAGATGCGAAGAGAGAAGTGGTGAACGTATGCTGTGGACCCATGCTTATTGCCCTGTTGCTCTTCAGCAATGGCTCTAAGTCTGAACCTGAGAACGGTTCTTCTTCTTACCACCCATGCGAATGATGCGCGTACGAAGCCACATCATGAACTTAGTGAATGTACCGTGCGTCTTCTTCTTGGTGTTTGAGAACCCGGTGTGGTTTCTGCGCGGCTGCTCAAATCTCTCTTGATCATATGGTGGGGTCTCAAATGGGACACTGTTGTACTCTCGCCCAATGAAGCCGTCCTTCTCGTGCATCGTGAGGTCGGACTTTGATCGCTTGTTGCGTGTACCGTCGCTGGCGGATGATCTGCGATGTCCTCTCTCAATCTGACGCGCTTCCTTCTGGTTGCGTTTCTCCATGGCGCGTATCTCCTCCCGGGCAGCTTTCTCCTCCTTCGCTTGCTCCTTCTCCTGGAATTTGCGGCGAGCTTCTTGGATGGTCTCAGAGCGTACGCGGGCGTCGACTTCGCTGCGGCTGCGGATGCGGAAGCCCTTGTCAATCGACGTTCGAATGGCGGAGGTGGGAGACATTGTTTCGATGGGAGAGGCGATATCGGGGGATAACGCGAGGCTGTTGGAAAGGCTGGTATGTGAGGTTGCGAGAGCTAGTCGCGACGATGACGGTTGTTTGGTTTGAATACGCAAAGGCTGAGATCCAACAATTGGACTCGTATTACCAGTTAAAGAGGGGGTACGGTTCGAGAGGTTCGAGGTACTGCGGAAGGTATGTCGTAATTGATCCTCATCTTCGGTAAGAGCAGGGCTATTCGAATGTTCACTTTCACGAAGTGAGTTCTGGTAAGATGTGGTCGCGAGAGGTGGAGTGTAGGGTCTAGGCGTTTGCTGGAAAGGATGAACGAATGATCCAGCTCGCGCACCACTTCCTGTCGTCGCCGTCGAGAATTGAGAAGTTCCGCTCGTCGATCGAGCGTGGTATGCTCTCCTTCCTGTTTGATTGAAGGCAACATCGTGAGATGACCGGGATCCGGTCCCAAAATCATATATCCCGAATACATCCTGTTGCTCTGCTGGACGATCAAGATCGAGTGAATTCTTTTCGCTTTGCGTCAACTTCCTCAGGATGGGTTTCACTATCGTCCTCGTCGACTTCGATGTCTGTCCATGATAACTTGACATGGTTTCGCCGAAATAGAGCCTCGACTGGCATCAACCCCTTCTCGAAGTCACAGCCTCTCATATACTTCGCATCCCTGCGGTGCAGGTCCTGATCACGAAATAATTATTATAATTCCGGGAATTGAAGATAACAGCAACCAACGTCGACGACAACATCCGCGACGGCGAGGTGAAGGATTTGGAAGGATTGAGGGAATCGCGTGGTCAGAACAGCCGACAACAATCAGCCTCAGCAAGCTTGGGGCGCGGTGTTTCCACAGTGTTTATCGCTGGTTCCAGACTGGCTGGAGAGTCTGGCCCGAATTTCCCGACCCCTCATCCATTGAGCACGAGCATTGGCGACCGCGGTAAGACCGGCGACAGTCATCATTACCAAACAGCTCGATTGAGGGGAGATGTGCGGAGTGGAGGCAATTATGAAGAAAGGACTGTCGTCACGATATTTACGTCTATGGGGTGGGCATTTAAAGGATTGTGGTGCTGAGGATCCAGGGCTGCTGCATAGCGAATATGGACGGCAAGGTCTTTGCTGGTCTGCAATCCTCGCAAAATGGGGGGATCTGATCAGCACCCAGTGACAGGACGCCTTGGCAATGTTCGAGTAATGGAATAGGATTGATATGGATGTGGATGGGTGCATATAGAAGCTTACCAGATACCACTGTCATAACGATATGGTAATATTTTCTACCTCCTCCTCCTCCTTCCCTTTTCTTTTTCACCGTTTCTTTCCAATGAGGAAATGCTAATTCCTTCCTCTCCACTGGGGTGCCTTCAATTGAGTGCATTTATGTATGAGTAGTTATGCCCACATCATGATGAGTTTTTCTTCATACATGATGCATTAGGAAGTTGGTGGAAAAGATATGAACCACCCAGGTCCTTTTGAACGACCCTCTGATCCGTCAGGAGAAACGATTAGTCCTCTGATTCTTTGGTGACTGTCCGATTCAACAACTCTCTTTTTTGGCCGAAAGCAGAACAAGAGATTGCTAACAAGGGGTGGAGAAATGTAAGGCCGTTAATGGTCTTCATACTCATCCGTCCCGCATCTGTCAGCAACAATTTGTATTAAACCGTTGTAGCTGCTATGCAAGAAACGGTACCAGTAATGTCCAATGTCCTGACTCTTCTTCCGCATCTCCAGATATGTGCAACATCAGACGGAGACGGACTGGAGAAAGGGCTCGGGGGATGTCTCTCCTCAATTTGCGGCCTGTTGGACCTTGGACGACGGCTTGTTGATTTCTCTTCAACGTGAGAACGGCCCTTGTTCTAGATATTTGTGTTCCTTGCTTACCTTCCACATGAAGAAAGTAGATGTAATGATAAGGAAGGGTACGGAGGTACATTCCTTTCATAGAAACCAGGAAAGGTAGAGATTGGCAAGACAGGCCGAAAGAGGGCGGCTGTCCGTGTGAACCCCATTCTTGTCACTCCAAAATACAACGATCACTTGCATACAACTGTTCCCGTGCATCCGTTCCATTATCGATGCTCCCGAAGAGGCGCTTCTGATGTCGTTCGACTGCTACCGTTCCACTACTGTATTGCAGATCTTGTCTTGAGGCTATTGTCTGAGAGGACCTCTTCCATCTCCACCCCGCAAGGATTATTAGGCATTTGGATGGGTATACTTACTGATGTGTACAAAAGTACTTGATGCTACTGCAGGGCGGACACCATTCATGTGCGAGAGACGTTACGTTATGAGAAGAGAAGGTGTCGACATGTGATATGATGTCTCAGTACAAGTTGACAAAGTACTACAGCAGTCGTCGAGGACCAGACATGAAGGTATCTGCATTAGTAGCCTGCTCAGGATTTAAAACTCTAAGATCTTCATTGCATGCTGCAATTGAACGTGCTGAATATTAGTGAGCCGCCGTACATGCTTTAGAAGAAATTTTTTGCGGAGCTTCGTTTGGCGAGGGGCTGGACTTGGAGGGGTCAGAGGGGCTCGTTGAAGAAATAAGCACACGCCACCCAGCGTCCCCGCGGTGACTTTGGCTGAAGTACCTACATGAAGATGTTGAGGATATCATGGATTTTCATGCGCCAATACATGGTGCCTCCCAGTCAAATTAATAAGGGGAAGAACTCCGTGCTTCCGTACCTAGACGCAAATCTGCATCAAAGTATCGGAGGGACAGGCCGCTTAGATGACGGCTGCACCCGCCGAATTTCTAACTTAAATCCCCAAGACCCATGCTAGAAGAATAACAATTGAAATAATAATACCCTCGAACCCAAACCTTCTATGACGAAAATAGTGGAAATAATGAATAATATTAAATGAAGAGTTTTCAAGGGCATAAGTGGTGATGCTGCTGATTTCTCTGCTTCCCCTACAAACTACTGTAGCTTTCGTATGTCTGTTTAATCTTTGGCCGGCGCGTGCTTTGAACCACATAATGTCCGATATCGAGCTTCTTTGAATTCTCCACATTTACCGCGCTTCGCCCACTCCCTTTTAGTGCTCTGGTCACCATAAACCCCGCCCAGTCGTTAATCATAGATTCGATGTCTCAAGACCCCATCATCACATCCCTCACTCAGCATCATTTTATGACTGATGAGAATCCATAACCTAGAATAGACCCATGTTTCCAGGCGGTAACTGCGTGAACATCGCTTCTGTCGAAATATGTCAAATATGAGATGTGAGACAACAGCCAAAGAAAAAAATAATCCGCAATAATAATTTTAAACAGTTGATCTTCCGTCCCATGAACGCCTCCTCACATAGGTATGTATTCGGAGTACCTACATGGCTTGAGGGTTACATGACATCTGCATTGCATCGCGTCACCCTGCTGTTGAACTGGACCCTTGTGGATACCACCTTCATTCGTATTTGTCGTAAGAAGGATACCTCTGCTCCATGTATCCCTGAAAGTAAAAGATATACCCCGTTCACCATCTCTATAGACAATTCAACCCCCTCGATTCTGGATATGTCTCTCTGTACGAGACGAGGACTGTCAAAGTTTGCCATGGCCGCGTGTTCCATCTTTATACCATTGCCAATTTTCTCTTGGATTTGATGTCGGATAGAGTACTATTCCTCCAAATCGAACTCTCAGCAACAGTGATCATAAGCCGCTTCCACCCTGCCCCCTCATTATCCACCGCCCTCTTAGTCCACCAACCCTGTCTCCTCGTTGCGATCTTTGGCCAGTCGCGAATTTGGCAGCTGTGTGGAATCGCTGCTAGAGGCTGTCTCGACAGGCTTGCAGAAATTCAGTCAAATAAGGGAAGCCCACCACTTGCCGCTGCAGAATGGAAGAAGCTCCGCTCTTTCTCCAGGCGGCGTTTTTAAGGGTGCCTATTTTGAACAGGTGCAGCGACCAAAGTATGGTTCCTCGTTGAACATCCCAGGCAATTGCGCAAAGAAGACAAGGGTACATACAGCACGGCGAACAGGGGTTTTCCCGTCGAGCCTTTTCAGCCTGTCCAAACGACGTCCAGATCCTCCCACTACTCGGTGGAAAATGCTGTGCGATGGCAGAGGGGGTCCCTAAAAAGTGGCGCCGGCAAGCATATTTCAACAACTGACTTCATCTCTTTTTTCGCGCGCGAGTGTCGTTTTCTACCCCAGCCCAGCGCCTGTCTCCAAAAGTTGATCCACTCCCATCTCGATCCCTGACCTGTCCTTATTGACTAGCTAACGTCTGACTTACTACTTCCTACCAAAAATGACTGATCGGGTTCGCGTCCGCCGTTTTGTTCGACGGGACTCCTCTCTTCCGCTGCTCGACATGGTGCAGCGTCGGTGCCGTCTGTCTCCAGTGGCTGGAAATATATAGACCTCGACAGACCATGTGGAGAAAAGTCACATCAGCATGACATCTCGGCGACTCTTATGCAGAAAGGTGTGATATTGAAAAGGCACCTTGGTGTTGTATCTTCATTTGATCAATTGACCTGGAATACACGCGGATGACGGTCTTTTGGTGATCTTTTATATCTGTCCTTCCTTCGTTGTTTGTCAGAGGAAACCAGTCCGCCACCCCACACATCCGCTGCGTCGTGAGAAACAGCATCATTTTGTTGTTATTGCACCACATTTCAGAGTCATTGGCCTGCGCAACTCATTGCATTCGAGGAATTACACACTTTCACGGCTGGATCCAGTGAATAAATCACTTCCTCCAAAAATTTCGACGTCGACTTGGACTTTTTTTCCCAGCTACTGTCGGATCTCACTCTTGACGCACACAACCAACACCCATTGTCTCTCTCAAGCCAAATCTTGCAGATTTTCTCCTCACGCATACGAGTCTCAACAAATCCAAAATTCATCTTATTCAGCATTTTCCCTAAAAGATATCCTCTTCGGATTTCATCCCATCTCGAATTTGGGTTACAATCACATGAGTCTCATCCTCGCATAATCATCTCCTTCGAGCCGCCCAATATTCACTTTCGAGTCTCGACACATGACCCCCTACCATTTTGCCTCCGACGAATTACCTCACAGTGATAATTCTGCGTATAAATTAAGAATATCTGAAGATCCATCAGTTTTGAGGAACGATCTCCATTGAGCATTTCTGCGTTTCTTGGTTGTCCAACCAAGTCTCCTTTCTGCATCATGTCGATCGTCACTTTCACTTGGCTTCATAGATATCAGCTGGGATTCTGCATATTATGGTAAGTCGCAGATCTGAATTCATATCGATTCTCAAGACCTCAAGTTTTTGCAAGTTGTGCAACCTTGAACTGTTTTCAACGTCGAAGTCGAGACTGAGGGTTTCGATAGGCTCCACCGGTACCTGCGGTTCATTGTCAACACAGTGAGCCATTGGCTCTACAAATCATACCCCATACCTGCGAAGCCCTCGCTTACGTCGAAAGATGTCACGATCATTATCCCTACGATCCACAATAACTTTGAGGAACTAAGGGAATCACTTCAAAGCATTCTCGCCTGCCAGCCTTCTGAACTCCTTTTAGTCACAACTGCAGACAAGTATCAGAAACTTGCAGCCTTTGCGAAGACTTTGGAGGCTTCCAATATCCGAATCTTCCATGTCCCCATTGCGAATAAGCGGATTCAGGTCTGCGAGGCCATTCCCAAGGTCAAGACTTCATTCATCATTATGGCAGACGACGATGTCACGTGGCCTGAAACGATTCTACCCTGGCTCTTGGCGCCTTTCGAGAACGCTAAGATTGGTGGTGTTGGACCTTGTCAGCGAGTCAAGCGAATAAGATCTGGACCGATAATGGCTCGAATTCTGAATTGGTTGGGGGCAGCATACATCGAGAGGCGCAACTTTGAAATCTCGGCGACTCACGGTATTGATGGCGGAACATCGTGCATGTCCGGACGCACATGCGCCTTCCGGTCAGAGATATTGCAGAGCCCCCTGTTCCTCGATGGCTTTAAGACTGAGAGGTGGGGCAAATTTCAACTCAATGCGGACGACGACAACTTTGTCACTCGTTGGCTGGTCTCCAATCAATGGAAGACATGGATTCAATACAATAACCAATGTGAGATCGAAACCACGCTTGAGAACAACATCAAGTTCCTCTACCAGTGCTCTCGTTGGGCTCGCAGCAACTGGCGATCAAATTACACTAGCTTGTTCACTGAGAGACATGTCTGGTAGTGAGTATATATCCACCTCGGTAACCGATACTTACTAACAACTGTGAATAGTCAACAGCCTTGGTCAACATATGCTTTGCATATCGCTACCTTCACATCACTGTCGGTTGCTTTTGACCCGTTGATTCTCTGGTTGACCCACAAAGCTACGGCGCAATGGTCAGAAGACAATCAATTCTACGTCTTGATTGCCCAGCTTGTTTGGATGTTGATTACCAAATATGTCAAGTTGCATGCCCTTTTCGTTCGAAATCCAGCAGATTTGATCTTCCTCCCCGCATCCATTTTGTTCGGTTACTTCCATGGCTTCATCAAACTTTACGCCTGTTTCACATTGCGCATTGTGAGTGTCGCGTGCCTACCTTCCATGTCGGGCATCGCCAATACTAACCTTCCTCTTAGACTTCTTGGGGTAGCCGCGCAGACGGCGATACCAACGACAACCATCGCATGAGTCCCCGAGCTCGCCGAAGCGAAAGCATTACACTCCCACCTGGCAATCACCCCGGTCTCATCCGCTACAACGATGACAAGACGTTCTTCGCAGCGTCCGAGAAGCTCATCGACCCCGATGATGACCTATCTGAGAGCGATCTGGACTCTGCCACCGATTCTTCTTACGATGTTAACGATTCAGATGACAATTCGAATTCCAGTTCGATGGTGATAGAGGCCCCTGGACGCTAGTGCAGCATAAGTCCTTGAGTTGTCCTTATCCGATAGTACAGCATATTCCTCTTTGGCGCGACGATTTTACGATTCACGACTCTGGGTTTTATGGATACTTGGGAGACCTGGATGGCATGACAGCGAGATCTTTTTATTTTTTATCTTTGTTTGAGATTCTAGCTGCTGCATTTCAGGAGCTCCCTTGTCTTACAAGTTTCTCCTCCTCTACTTCTTCATTGTGGTAAAATAGTACGTCAAGCATCGTACAAAATCGTTCTTGTTCCCTTGGTTTTCGGCTTCAAAAAGGGCTTCTTTCTCCTATTTCTCCTCTGTATATCTTGGGCAGAAAGACTCCGGACTTCTTCGAAACTAAAATGTTCTTGTTTTCTTGTGCCAATGGTTTAAAAGCCAAAAGCTTCTTCTTTTAGATTCTCGGAACAAAAATGGCGAATGAGGCCAATAACTCAGTGTGCTCATGCTTCATCTTTCTTGACCTTTCATAGATGAGAGATTCCTGATAGATTATCATCAATAGATGAGAGATCCATCTTGATACCCACCAAAAGCACCATTTCTGACTCACAGAAGCCTTCCAAAATGACTCCACGAGAACTAACCCGTAACCGGGTCATATTTGAGGCTTCCAATCTTCCTCCTTCATCCAAACTGCTAGAGCTCCAAAATCTAGAGCCTTGAATATGCTCTGTGCCTCTATCGAACGATGAGTAGACTAAAACCAACAACTAATTGGCAATACTGAGTGGTATGCCAGCACCGACTCCATAAACTCTCCCAGAAAGCCACTCTACAAACACCTTCACGAATAAAAATTTCACAATCCCTGCAGGCTGCAAGCAAAGCACCTCCGCATTGCGCTACTGCACGTAACACCCCCGTCGATGCACGGATGGAAGGGAGTGAGGCAGGCCACAGATGAGGCAGCCAGAACCACAACATGCAGGCCTATTGCTAATCTTGTTGCCTCACTGTGGAAACCCCCTTCACTTCGTGGCTATTGCTCGCTTCTGGCGGAAGAAAAGTGGGCGGAGGAAAGGGTAACGTGTAAACGAACAGATCTCTCTTGACGTCCGAGATATCTCGTTCCCATTAAAAATACAGGGAGTGAATCTAGAAATGGAAGTTTGATACTTGGTGAAGCGGTATCGGAACAGGACTTCTACTTACCAGGTCATCCCTCTTAGGAAGGATTTGAGTTCTACCTGTTTCAGCAACAATATCCGCATGAGCAATAACCCCCCCCCCCCCAAATAGAGAATTGAAAACTGACAACTTCCCAACCCATAACACAGCACACGACACGAATGCAAGACCATGTAGTCGCACCGGCGAGACTCGGGCCTATCATACGATTTCGGCATGCGTGTCCTCTCCCCATTCTCATGCTCACGGGCCGATGACCGGTGGAACATGCATTTACGAGCCGACATTCAATTTCCTCAAAACCTTCCTGTGGCCTGTGTCCTGTGGGTGATAACGGTGGTACGTGGAATTCATTCAGGCTAGATACGATTACTGCGGCAGGTAGCTAGTTACCAGACAAGTCAGAACTTTGGGTTTGGAATCTGAGACGCCGTAGTAGTGGATGTTGGGTCTCCGCTGTGCTACATAGGCTCAACGGACCATTTCTGGATTCATATTTGTCACTATGCATGTGCGTGTTGGATGTCTGAGTAAGAGGATACGGGGAGAAAAGTGATGAACTCGGGCGGTTTGACATTGATGTCGATGAAGATGAACTGTGAGATATGTATGGTTGATGTTTGGAGAAGTCACTTGAGGCACGGAGACTTTGAGGGTGTGAGGACGAAGCCACTAAAGAAAGGAGGGTGTCTGTTTGGTGTAGTGAATGAAAGAGGGTGGGGGAGCAGTCAAAGCACGTGTGTAGCGGGAACAAATACCCCGAACCTTGAACCCTGACGACACTTTGTACTCTCGCTGCAGCCGGTGAGCAGACCCGCAGCGTGTCTGCACGAGCAGTTTTTAATGTACGACCTACGCTCAGATTGGAGGGACCTGCATATGCTGGCTCCTACTATTCACGCACTTGAAAATGGGGGTGGTGGTGATGTCGCTGTGCAGCGGGATGATGAACGCGCGCAGAAAGTTGAACACTGTGATCTCATACAGTAGAGATTGGCAAGAGTTTGTCTTTTGCACGAGATGTTGTTCTAGACCAAGTTCTCTATTCCACTTTTCTGTCGTTAGAGGAAGGTGCTGGCCAAACAACAGTTATACTTTCCGGAGACTCTGTTTGAGTACATATCATAGACATCAATTGGTCTTTTGGGGCAGAGCTGCGGGGTCTAAAAGGCATTACTTTTTCCCGGTTCTTACCTGAACCAGAAACCCCCACGTATTTAAAAATTCTGTTAAGCTATGCATTATTACTCATACCAATGACCCGAGGCATTGTCTTGGAGGTATGTATTTCGAAAGACTCTAAGATCCCTCGGCGAATCGGTAAGCAAATCTTTTCCCTTCAGCGTTCTCGACCGAGCCGTCTCCAACTTCTCTTCCTTCTAACCAACTTGCAAAATGCTCCAATGTTGAATACCCATGTAAAACAGGTGCCGCAACAGGCATCAATATAAATCCGAGCTATCCCACAAAATCCCCCACAAAATAGCGTTTAGGAGTGCTGCAGAACGCGCCACATGGCTTATCTTTCCCACTTTATTCCCGCGAAATATCTTGTCAGGAAGGATGTTGACATCCTTGCATGTACAGTGCCCGTCAATAGTGTCTCAGTTTCTCTGCATATGCTGTTGCATTGCAGCAAGAAAAACCAAACAAAAAGGTCGGACTACGGATCTTGATGCTGTGCATGAAATATCGTTGCCTGGCATCGGGTATTGCGTTCAGATAAAGTTAATACGATTTCTCTTAGGAGTTCTCAATGTGATGTATCTCTTTCCGGGATAATGATGCCATTTCCATGGACTTTTCATCCTATTCATGGATTTTTGTTCTGGATTTTCCGGGTGTTGAAGAAACTCGTAGAATTCGTAATTATTAGGGTTCGTGAGATACATATGCACTAATAATAATCATCAAGCGTCAAGAGCCGACTCCACAATCTGCCGTTATCTCTCCATATCTTAGCACCCTAACAAAGAAGTACTGAAATTGACATGGAGAATCTCCAGCAGGAATATGAGGATCATTAAGACCGGCATGGGGTGTGCAAGTCATTGAAAGTATCGCCGAACCCGCCAACGCCAAAACTCTTCTTCCCACATGGTCGAAACAAACTTCGTGCTAGGCATCTTCTTCCTGCGTTTCCGGCCAGGTACAAGATATTCTTTTTCACACCAGCGGTGATCTCTCCTTTGCCGGTGTAAATGTAGGATATCATTTGGCTCCATGCTTCCGGATATGGAACCTGCAGATCGATAGAGTTGCATTTTCTGACGTGGCTGGATAGCATCAACGCAGCAAGTACCGGCAGATAGTGGAGTGCGTACTCAATGTCTAGAAATAAGTAGCGGTGAGCAATAACGTATTGGTACAGCTCCTTTCCCGAGCAGTGAAAGGTTTTCTCCAAGACTCTCTGGAGTTCTTCGTCGCGGGCTGGTGCTTGTTACCTGGGCAGACGACCGACGAGCTCGATTAGAGTGTCTCAGTGGTGTCGATACCGGCTGCTGTATGGCTGGCATACTTGCCCAGAGTTCTTCGATATCGAATTTCCTCTGTATCATGAACGGCTTGCGTTCCTTAGTCCTCGGGTGTACCCGAGCTCTGATCGTCACTATCCCTATCGCCTCAGGTCGATCTTCCGAGCCATCCTCTTTCACCAATTGTAAACTAACCGCAGTGATAAAGGCGTCAGCAGTGACCGTATTTCCTAGATATGCGTAGCCCCAATCCCTCAACCGGTCATGTGTGTACTGAAATGGTACTTGTGAAGAACCTCAGCTCGGACAGGAACTGCATCTGTTCGCCCTGCAGTCGCAACCGCCGTCACCTTGACCAGATCATTCTGCTTTGCTTCGGAATCTTCTGATCCTTCCATCCTGACGTTAGACTCGGATTCTGCTGTTTCTGGAACCACTTCAGGATTTTGGTCTGGACACGAGACCTTGAAGCTTGCTATCTTCGTTGCCAAGCCTTCTTGCGTAGGTAATGCCGAATGCCTTCTTGGTAACACTCGCGCTTCAATTAAGCTTCTACGCCGCTGAAGCGCATTGAAGTTTTGCCCGATTGGTGGTGAACGTTCCAAAAAAAATAGGCACGTGCCGCTACCACGCTGGGACTAGGCAGAGCACCCCGTATTCGTCAAGGTGGCGCTACGGAGCATGGAGGAGGCTGGTCTCTCATGGCCATTCACCGAATCGTGGCTTGTTGCAAGTGGCTGAAGTTCCGCGTGATGTCGAGGGATGCTGGAGGTGGTAGCAGACATATTCCGAGTTGAGCCTGAACGTAATAGAGACTTGATGTATGAACTTCCTGCCCTGGTTTCCTCCTCCAACTTCTGACTTGATCCAATACTTCCCATTTCAGAGAGACGTCAAACTTGTCCGGATCTCCGAAAGTCGCTCGTGAAAGTCGCAAGGATATCGATTTTCAGGTAACTTGACAGCGAGGTGCTTCAAGAAGAATTTGTTGGTGTTGAGTCTGCGGCATTTTGTAGATACGGAAGAAAATTCGTGAGACCCTAATCGCAAATATAATTGCTCTAGGTATTGACATGTGAAGTTCAAAGATTGCCACTCAAGGTACGTATAATAAAGAACTTGAATTCGGCCTTTTGTAAGGCTCAACGGATCATAGCTTTGAGACAAAGAACAGAAGATTTTCGAAATGCCTGAGCCTCGTTTAGATATGCCTCGGTGCTCAGTAGCAGACAAAGAATGCCGCATCCGGCGACATCAAAAAGTCGCACAGCTATGCAGCAGGGCTGAGCAGGGACAGACAGTTTGACTTCTGACTCACGACAGCAGGTTGATCATATCGACAAGCGCGACGACTGCGCAGAGTCTGCATACTCTAGAGCATCGAGTAGGAAAGAAACTTGTGGCCTCCCACTTGGAGCAGGCAGACATAACGAGGACGAGCTTGGGAGAGAGTAGGAAAGCTGTGGAAAGAACCAGCATTTTTTGGTTATCGACCAAAGACATCTCAAAAACAGAAACACGTTTCCCACTCATGGGAGGGCGCATCCGAGTCATCCATACGGGAGACCGTGATTGAACCGTAAGGTATCGTTGTCATTTCGAACGGATTTTCGTCGCATTCTGACTGGTTGAATGAGGTTTCTCGCTCCCACCCATGGCGGTCCAGAGTGAATGGTGTGCTATCATGACGAGCCGCAGAGTATTTACGCCCTGGCAGACTTGATGGAAAGTGGGAAGAGATGTGTCCTGAAGATGTTAAGAGTTGTGAAGAAGGTTAGGAGTGTCGAAGCGGAATTGACCCGCTCGCTTCGAAAGCTCACGCGCAGCATCGCGACTTCTAGCATTTTCAAAACTTCAAAGACAACTGGGTTTGTAGAGCAAATTCAAACATGTCACGGGCAGCTGAAGCAGCTATGGCTGCTAGCTACAAGAGTCTCAAGGAGGATTTCGTCTCAAATCTGACTGGCGGGGAGATCGGAGAGATCAACTACGTTACAGCTGTTGCTCCAGTAAGCTTCAGCATACTCAGTTTGGATCTATCTAAATTTGCGAATAGGTAGCAGCAATCGTTTGGTCGGCTTTGCAATCACGACACTCATTCTTCAAACCTTACAACCCTCTCGCGTTCGGCGTCGATTTCCTCCTCAATGTCGGAGCCATCCTCCTCGCAACGACTCTATATGCCGATACACCCCTCCTCCTCAACATCCTCCTCCTTGCACCTGTTACACTCATATATGTCACTCCTCGAGCTCCCGCGCCGAAGAAAGCGAAACTACCACCGTCGAAAGAGACGAAGGACGAACCCCCGAATTCTCTTCCGAAGAGGCCCTTCTTGACCACTTATCGTGGAGGTATGCTGGTTATTACATGTATCGCCATACTCGCAGTTGATTTTAGAATATTTCCACGACGATTTGCGAAGGTGGAGAACTGGGGAACATCGCTCATGGATATAGGCGTTGGGTCTTTTGTCTTCGCAGCAGGTTTAGTGGCAGCCCGGCCAATCCTCAAGGAGAAGTTGGAAGAACGGACAACACCACTCAGCACACGGTTGTATCGATCAGTACGACATTCTCTACCCCTACTTGTCCTCGGATTCATAAGGCTATGGAGTGTGAAAGGGCTGGATTATGCGGAGCATGTCACTGAATATGGAGTCCATTGGAACTTCTTCTTCACACTTGGGTTTCTGCCACCTTTCATGGCTCTATTCCAGTCTGCCTTTCAGTACATACCTTCTTTTGCTGGTTTGGCAATCCTGCTGGGGTCTGCATACCAAGTAGCTCTCGAAACTACAGACCTGAAAGGATTCATCCTCGTTGGCGAACGAACAAACCTCTTTTCTAAGAACCGAGAAGGGATTTTCAGCTTCTTCGGATACCTAGCGATATTCCTCGCTGGTCTATCTACCGGCATGTTCGTCATCCCACGATCTCTATCAAGCTCGACCGGCATACAGCAGAGGAAGAGGCTCCTCCTGACGCTAAGTGCATGGTCCGGAGTCTGGATCCTACTCTTCATGTTCTCAACCTCCTACAACTACGGACTCTCCCTCCAAGTCTCCCGCCGCCTAGCCAACCTCCCCTACTTCCTCTGGATCTCCGCCTTCAACTGCACCCAAATCACCGGCTTCTGCCTCATTGAAACACTGTTCTTCCCCCAAGTGTACAAAAACACCGACACCTCCCCAAAAGCCGAGAACGAGATCTATAAACAAGCAACAAGCAGAGTGTTAGAAGCATACAACAGGAACGGCCTCCCAATATTCTTGATAGCGAACATGCTTACTGGTTTGGTGAACCTGACGGTCCCGACGCTGCATATGAGCAATATCCAAGCGATGGGTATACTGCTTGTTTATGCGGCTGCGTTGACGGGATTGGCGATTGGGTTGGATGTGTATGATATCTCCATCAAAATGTAGCGCTACTGTATGTGGTAATAGACTAGAAATTCCTCCATCTGGCGCCATTTCCAGGTGATGATACGACCTGCCCAACGTCCCCACGGGCCAGAATGACCGTCTGATATCCCAGGATCCTCTCTTCCGTAGATTTTCGTACCTGAAACTGGGAACTGGAAAGGACGGATAACGGTCAACGTTAATTTGGATTAAGTTCTTACATAACATATTGCTCCGGGATTGCGATAATCCCCCTTTTTTTTCTTCCAACGGCTTCTCCGTATGAACTCCAGGTCTTCTTCGGAAGTGGAGGCTCTCGCACTGTACTCGTCAATGATGAAACGATCCGCAGACAATCCCCAAATCTTGTCGGAAGTACCGACTTATCGGACATATCGCACCTCACACCCAGAATTTAAATTCGAAGCCTCACCATGCTTATTCAGCCTTCTCCTCCATCCCCTCTCCCCAACCAATCACTAGCCATCAAAGTATTCGAGGCAAGTAAAAGGCTGGGCGGCCTGATTGGTTCAAACCGAGGAAAGTCTCAAATCTGCCGTGGCCCTTTCCCAAAAGCGGATCCGAGGCTAGATGGTGGTACCTGAACCTTTCCTCGTTTGTGCCTGGGTTTGTGGCTAGCTATCGCTGGATCCAACGGAGGGTCCAGCGGAGGGAGACTCTGTTTTTAGACTGGTACTACGGGAAATTTATGATGCATTATTCAAGGCGGAAGAGATGGGTTTTAAAAGTATTCATGCTGTGGAACGCCGCGAGGAACGAACTCCCGATTGCAGCCTCATATGGAGAAATCAAACGAAATTTTATGGAGAGGGAGAGGGAGAGGAGGACGAAACGAACAGCAGTTGTGCCTCGGACAAAACGTTTTCTTTGGGTTTGGAAATCGGGACGAACTGATTGATCTTCGGCATAGCTCGTGATTACCACGTTTAAGAATTGACGGCAAGGTTAAGCCTGGTGATTAAAATAGCAGCAAAAAGATCCTTTCGGGAGATCAGGCTTGCAAGGGAAGGTGATCATTCATTTTCCAGCACAGAGCCAGGCGGGCTTTCAGCCACGTACCAGGTTGACGGCTTGGTGAGGGCGGGCTCAGGCGAGGTGTCATTGGGCCTTGAACACTTGCATAGTGAGCGAGCGCCTCATTTCCGATGTCAATGCAAGTGTGACAAGACATTTTTTTTGTTTTTTTGTGGAGGTGGTGGTGAGCTGATTGTTAGAGGTTCAGTAGATCCGATGATATGAAGCTTTTAGATTTTGCGATGCAAGAAAGGGAGAATTTCGTGGAGTTGGGGATTCCTTCTTTTGAGTGTGGCTTGAAATCTGAAGCAAACTGGAGAAGAACATCTCGGGCCCGTTCCCTGGATGCGATGACTTCACGCGCCTTGCCAACGGCCAACCTTGGCATCCCACAATGTTTCACGGACATCCTAGCCTCACAACACCATGTCCACAGACACATCAACAACGCCTAACATGGTTGGTGGATGCTACGTCAATGCAAGTAAACAATGTTTATGCCTTTGTTGTTTAAGCGCAACGTTTCCCCCCAACTTGACGGACTGAAGTCTGATGGAGAAAGGAGATGGAAGACGCGACATCGCGACATTTGGTATGCCACGAAGCAAGGTCTGGTCCTTGGAATTATAATAAGAACCCATATGCCCGAAGTGAGATCCGTGCCCTTTGTGACTTTCTCTCAAGGGTTCTGCTTGTACTTGTTGTGTCGTCCTCTTCAGATGGAAAATTGTGGAAGAGAAGTGATTCAATGAAAATATCGTCCTCCCCAAAAAAGCTCAACACTTGAATTCTTTCACCCCAATCTTTCCTGCTGCCACTTTCGATAACTCTTCCTCCTTTCCTCCGCCACTCCTTGGGAATATCGAAATAATGTCAATCGGTGCCCCCTCTTCGCCTCGATATCGCATGAATTAGTACCAGATATTTCCAGTCCAATCAATTCGTCTGAATAACTCTTATCATAATAACCGGCAAGATCATCGCCAGTCGTCGGCTTTTTGTCTGCTCGCTCACGTTCTCAAATCCACCATCTTCCGCTTTTCCCCTTTCTCTCAGACCTCGCTTGAGTCGCGAAAAGGAAATTACAGCACCAAGCCGACGAGGCGCTCCTGACTGGCATAGCTGATCTTCGAGAACTTCGCAACCCCATCCAAGAAATCCTGAACCTTGGTAAAATTTCATCGAACAACCCCAAATTCATATCTACGACCTCATCATCGAAATTGGGCTGCTATCTCAACTCTGCAGACAAAGAGGAGGATGAAACAACACTCGATTTAAACCGTTATCCGCATATTTTTTGTTAGGTCGAGACACGCTTCGAACACCCACGACTTTATCAGTCCAGTCCTGCATATCCTGACCTCAGACCGCAACTCAACAGCACCACACGCCATGGTAGCTGGACGGCCTCATTGGTGACAGAGGCGACTATCACGAGCAGGCTAGATTGAATCTGTCGCGCTGACACCCGCAGAAAAATCAAGGCCAGTTCGTCGGTGATCAATAGGGACATCACTGTTCATCCTGCGCGCAAAGTTAGAACCAGGAGAAATGTCTTCAGCCGCATTGCAATCAGCGCCTCATCAGCCAACAACAATAGGATCACAATCGCCAGTGCCAGCAACATCATCAAACCGTCCATACACCGCCGGTTCATCACAATCTCGAGATCCCTATTACAATCAAAATCCAACAAACGCGTCTCCATCGTCAACACGGCGGCCGTCGAGGAGGCCGAGCGGCAATGGCGCAACCTCGAACAACAATCCACAACAAACACAATATTATTCCCCATCCAGCAGCACACCAACCTCCACGATGGGCCCTCGCGGCACAACAACCTCAAATCATGCATCGCCCACAGTAGCTACGACTGCTGCTCCATCTGGATATCCTGTTATGGCCCCTGGAGATCATCAGCGCGGTGTTCCTCCAGTTGTCTCACCTCGAACATCCTCGAACCGAAGTGCCGCCCAAGCCGCAGCATCTGCCGCAGATCGAAGTTCAAGAAGGGGCTACACGAACGAAGCGACAAGTTCTCCCAGACAGGCTCAAACTGGCGATGGTCAACAAGATCGAGGTGATAGACAAAAAAGCAATGGCATTGCACAAACAAATGGGGCTGACAGAGGTGGGAATGATGAGGCTGTAGCGGCCGCCAACGCGGCTGCTCGGTCAAGACGGAGAGCTCAACAAACACCTGCCGAAGCCCTTCCACATAGGCCGAGTGGTAGTCGGGAGCCCAGAGCTACAAATTCGGCATCTGCAGTCCAGAGTAGACAAGCTGTGACAACTACCGGCACATCATCTCCCAGCGGACTGTCGAGAGAGGCCAGTGAGGTTTTGAATCGCGTCATCATCAGTAAGCCCGAGGTTGATATCGAGCGAGAACGAGAGCGTATGGCAGAAGCTATTCCATCATCACCGGCCACACAATCACAAAGCACACCAATTGGAGGACTGAGCGTTGTCCCAAGCGAAGGAGTTGAGGACAGTGGTCGTGGAGGGAGTCGAAGCCGACATGACCATGCCGCTAGCTCCAGTAAAAGAGAAAGGAATAACAGATTTGGGGAATACTTCCTCGGCAATACTATCGGAGAGGGAGAATTTGGCAAAGTCAAGATGGGATGGAAACAGGAGGGTGGTGTGCAGGTTAGTCGCGTCCGGCCTATCCCATGAAACATCTAACACATGGCAGGTTGCTATCAAGCTCATCCGACGAGATAGCGTCGGCACCAATCCTACTAGGCTCGCAAAGATCTACCGCGAGATAGCCATTCTTCGAGAAATATCCCATCCGAATATTGTTCGTCTACATGAGATGGTCGAGACAGAGAAGCAAATTGGTATCATTCTCGAGTATGCATCAGGAGGAGAACTCTTCGACTACATTCTAAATCATCGATACTTGAAAGACAACGCAGCTAGACGTCTATTTGCTCAATTGGTTTCCGGGGTTGGCTATCTACATAAGAAGGGCATTGTTCACAGGGATCTGAAGCTTGAGAATTTGCTGTTAGATCGCAACCGCAACATCATCATCACCGACTTTGGATTTGCTAATACATTCAACCCGGACGATGAATTAGGCGATGACATCGAGTACAACCTGTCCAGTCGAGATTATGTCAAGAGAATGGAGCTTGACAAGATTCTCCCTGGTGGATACCGGAGAGGAGACTTGATGCAGACCAGCTGTGGAAGTCCCTGTTATGCAGCTCCAGAACTTGTCGTCAGCGACTCTCTTTATACTGGTCGCAAAGTCGACGTCTGGAGTTGTGGTGTAATATTGGTAAGTTCTGCAACCGGCTCGTGGATAAATGGTCTTAGCTGACTTACTCTATCTAGTATGCCATGTTGGCAGGTTATCTGCCATTTGATGACGACCCAGCCAACCCCGAAGGCGACAACATCAATCTTCTCTACAAATATATAGTCTCAACTCCTTTAACATTCCCTGAATATGTCACCCCTCACGCTCGAGACCTCCTTCGCCGAATATTAGTTCCAGATCCACGAAAACGTGCTGATCTCTTCGAAGTTGCAAGACATAGCTGGCTGAGCGAATACTCTCACGTCGTTGGTTTCATCACCAGCAGCACGACTACATCTATGGATATTGGAGAAGCTGCAATTAGGACAGAAGATCAACAAGATGGACCATTGCTTGCACGAAGCGCTTCGGTCAGAGAGCCATCCAAGACAACAAAGTCACCAACAGCAGTGGGCGACCTCAGCAGAAAACATGGGAATGTGGATGTGGATCCAGCAGAGTCGCACCCCAAACCATCGAAGGACAACAAGCGAAGAACTGTGCAGGTGGAATATGTGCCTCCGCGATCAAATACACAACGTGGAGAGGCATCTACTGCTGCACCAGCTGAAGCTGCTAGAACTCGTGTTCGTTCAGGTAGCCAGGGTCCAGTTGAAGTCCCTCAGACTCAGCGTGCTACCGGGTCCAGGCGGGTTGCCTCCACTGAGAAGCCACTTCCGCAAGATCCGCCAGTTGCCCGAGATGCTCAATACTCACAAGGAAGACGACCGTCGAGCTCCCAGAGACAGCAGGGCATGGCCCCCCCATCACGTCCTGCTAGAGAAGCAGCTCGAGCAGTGTCCGATGCACCATATACTTCCGCTGCCACTGGTCCTCCCGTCTCCATGAACAGACCAGGTACTCAAGGTTCCATGACTTCCACGGGAAGCAGACAGCACCTTCCGAATAGAGGCTCATATGGCCAACCTGTAGCACCGACAGTTGCTGGTACCAATGCGCAGGGTCGCATGGCTCAGCCAAAGGACACAAAGGGTGGCTACAACATTTCTGCTCCATTGCAAAACGACCCACTAGAATATGGCCAGCCTCAAGTTTCATCCAAATTTGCACAGATTGCTGGACTACCACAAGGCTCCGGAGAACCCGAACCAAAGACTCACAAGAGATCAAACACCATCGGCAGCATCTTTGGCAGGTCAGGCTCGATCTTCCGCAAGTCAGAGCAACCCATGCAAGAGAAGCCAAAGAAGTCATACCCACCTGTGAGCATGACAGGAGCTGTCGCTGGCACAGATACACCGAGGCAATCAATAGATTCTTCACGCCGATCGATATCATTTGGTTTCGGAAAGAAGAGAAGCGGTAGCATTACTGGTTCCCAGACCACAACGCTGCAAGATAAGCCCCGTCGATTCTCGTTAATACCAGCATCTTTCTCCTTGAAAGCCATCGGCATCGGCAAAGAATATGGAACTCCAGGTGCTCCTCCCTCAGACCAACAATACGAATCCCGACCAGATAGTCGAGGCAACTACCTCGATCCTCCACAAACCTCACGAAACATAAGCGGAAGCACAGCCGACTACCCACGCACCGCAGATGGATCCTACGATCGTGCTCGCGACAGCCCAATGCAAGATCGTCGCGCGACCTCAACCGCCAGCCCACCCCAACACCAACGATACGCCTCCACCCAAATCACAGACCCTCGGTCCGGCGCACCTCCACAATTCCTCCCACCCTTGAATTTCCGCCAAGACGAATCCGCTCTCACAACCGGCTCCGAATCCTCCCTCAACGATTTCCAACAACGTCGAGGACCACAAGCTCAATATCCACCTGGCTTCAATGAGTTTGATAATCGAGCACCAGTTGGACGAGCAAATTCGAGCGGTCGAGGTGTTCTACAGAAGAACAACCGCAAGTTCGCTGATGCATATGAGCAGGATCAGAATAACGGGTGGGGACAACCACATAATGATCACGCGGGCTCGAGCGGAGCGGCAAGGAAAGTGATGGATTTCTTCCGGAGAAGAGGCAAGGATAGGGGTGGAGATCGATGATCTCCTCTCCCTTTGTCAATGATATGTCACAGATCATTGTCTTGGATTAACACTTAACACGCTCTCTCGCGTCTTTTGCTTATTCTCTATTAGAAGGAATTGCTTGCAAAGAACTGGCGTGGGGGTGTCTATCTGTTTGTGTCTGTTTGATCCGGATTTGGAGTCGGCTGTTTTGTGTGGCCGGGTGGATTGGCTTTGTTTGTGTGGAAAGAAGGGTGGGAGTGGAAGGCACATTGTAATAAATTCCTCATATTCCTTTTCTCGTCTCTGTTACCTACCTACTCTGCTGAACCCTTTTCTTAATCGTGTTTACTACCTATAATTCTTTCTGTGCGAGCGTAAACGAGGGTGTGAGCGCCTGGAAGAGGGAAAGAAGAGTTGGAGGTATCTATATATTTGTTCTATGAGAATGGAGGGGAGATGTATTGCATGGCATAGCAGGCATTTTGTGTTGATACAGTAGATGAAAGAGTGGAGCAGGTGGGGCGGGGAGGGTGGTTCTTTTATTTGAGTGAAAGCGAGATGGAAGGGTCTAGAGGAGGCTATTGTGTGAGAATAGTTAGGAAGGAAGGATTGTGGAGTTAGGAGCAGATGAGAATGGATAGGATGATACCTGCCCACTAAACTTGGAGGCTTGATGCTGTGCTATGTTTTTTCTTGATGCTGTGCTATGTTGTTGTGAAGTGTCGCAATCATCAGGTTGCAGATTGGCGGCAATGTGGGAACCGTTCGTTGTATTCATAGTGGCAGTCTCTTGTGACGATGTTGCAAGTTGCTATTGTTACACTGAGATTGGCCAAATCAATGAGTGTTCCTCGAATATTAAGAGCGGGGTGTCCCTCACAAAACGACAAGCAGGACTAAATTCAGGTCTGTTTTGCGGAGGAATGCAGTGCAAGTTCGCTGTTGGATTTGTTCACCAGAAGGATTTTAAACAATTCAATGGGGTCCTAAGTAGGAGTTAGCTTCAATGTGTTGGTGGTTCAAATTAGAGTATGACACCCCGGGTCCACGAACACAAAACAACCTTGATGGTCGACCTTCGAACTAGCCAAGCTTCTAATGCAAAGTTGTTTGGGAATATCAAGTTCCTCTTGCACCCGGGAGGAAACTGAAGACTTTGAAAGAAATACTGGTGTGGTGGTGCGAGAAACAGCATTTCCACCACCCTTTTCTAGACGGTGTGCTCTACCACCTGGCTTGGTGGGATGCTAGCTTCACATGTACGAATTAGTATATAATCAAGAGGAGATGGGTATCAAAGTAATAGATCAAGGAGAAATATTTGCTTCTGATTGATCATTAGGGTGCTCGAAAGGGATACTATGACTCGGGATTCTGCAAATCACTACTGACTCGTATGTTAACCGCCTTGATCCAGGTTACTGACATGCAACCTATAAGATAAATAAGGTCCTGAAGTGTCACGTCGATATAGGACTTTCGTAGTCAGGATTCTGCCTTTCTTAGCAGAATTTCTATCCAAAATGGAGCGGCCACTTTCGAGATCTGGAAAGTCCACCGCTGTTGAAGCAGTTGCTCAGTACCTCTGAGAGATTAATTACCTATCTCGGTGATCTCTCAATGGAAATGACCCCGAAAACTAGCCCAAGTGCAGCGATACATACGTATTTCATTGCGAATTCTACTGCTGAACCTTCTTCGTCCTTTCCAAATCAGCGCCTCATTTCGCCGATTCAAAACTTGCTTCTAAGTGAGTTCAAAGTCTGCGTATCAAGAGGTCCAGCTGGCTAAATCAATTCACAAGCCTGGAAGTTCGACAGATACGGAGTGCATCAAGTTTTGGTTGGCAGCCCCAGCCCTTCGTCTGACCATGGCGGTTGAAGATTCCCATGATTGGTGCTACCGTCGTTCCACATACAACTGCGTGTAACTGCCATGGCAGCGAGGCATTCTGACCAACTCGGGGCGATGTGGCAGCCTGATTGATTGAGACTTAACGTCTCATGCTGCTTTGAAGTGATCTCTGACATACGAGATGCCGCATCATTCGCGACGATATGCCTCAAGGTACAGATATTTTTTGTTATTCTACATTGAATGACGCATCTCGGGATATACAGTTTTTGTTCTTCACAGTGGGAAATCAAACGACCGGCTAGAGGGCCTTCTCGAGACTTCAACATTCGACGAATCCAGCCCACTCCGCGATTACAAAGCCCTTTCTTACACTTGGAGAAGTCCTGAAAGTCCTCATGTGATAAGACTGGACGGAAAGACTTCAAAATTTTGAACCATTCTGAACTGGGCATTACATCTCCTAAGAGATCGATGTAATATGCATCTATCTTGAGCGACCTCGAACGAAATACCGCTGAAGTTGAAGTGTTGATCTCTATTTTTCGAGGGCTTTCATTCTACAGCTTGTGGACCCTGGATCCTCCTAATTAGGTATAAGTAGCGCACTTACCTACTACTAGTCTACTTGGACTACTATAATGACTTGCGTGGACCTCACAATCTCTATCCATTTACTATTACAAAGCCCCTTTACCTTCTTTGGAAAGAAAGCACATTATATAGGGTGAGTACTAAATGCTACTATCCCTAGGGTTTCGAGAAGCTATATTAGTGAGATGCATAGAAATAACATTAAAGTTGTGGACTGTACTTCGTATAACTAAATAATGATCTTTAGTTGGGCCAAGAATGTGAAGTGTTTAGGCCTGATAACAGCTCAATACCACATATTAATTATAACGTAAAGAAAATCCGTTTCTATTCAGAAAGGTAAGCAAGGCTGCTTTATTAGACATATTAGGTCAGTTAAGGTGAGTAGGGGTGAGGCGATGGTAGGAAGAGTAAGGCGAAAGTAAGAAGGCCCTAGACGATCGAGCTACGAGTCAGCTGGAAGATCCTCTTTTAGCCCCTTGAGAATCGGTTATAGTTTCCACGTTGTCTAAATGTAGATTTTGCTGATGCCTAAATATCTCCTTTAAACCTATCGAGGTAGTCGGACGTTCCCGCTCCCCTATTAAACGTACAAGGATCCCTGTAGAGCTGATTTTAGATCCTCTGTCTAGTCGCACGTGACTAGTAATTCAGCCTCACATTTTTACCGAACATCAGCAATTCAACGTCATCGTAGGCAAGGGCATGACTTCAATTTACTAAACATTGATTTGACTTCTCTGCTTTAAGATGACACTTTCCTCGAAAGAGAAGCTGCATTCTACTTCCACCTCGTCGACGATCACGGCTTCAGCCGCACACGTCTTAGACGAACCGGTCCGGTTAAGACGACAGTGATCAACGGCGTGGCAGAGCGCGGCGCTCTTCGACGTCGAGCTGCTTTTCGGCACGTTTAAGCAGTAAGCAGTACCTTAACAAGATCGGCATTAGCGGGCTCTACAGCGTCGCCGTCGGAGGGCTCTCATTAAGTATTCACTTCCAGATACTATTCGATGAGTGGCAGATTTAATTATGAATCTAATGTAAATTTATTGATAATCTACACTGAGTAGTGTTTTAGTAATATCGTACACGTTTATATACTAGGTGGTTTTGTCCCAATCTATGCTTTAAAATTTAGAACCCAAACCACTGTTCCATGGCAGTCTTCGCCGCGTCTACATCGGGCTTCACATTGTCTTCCGCCACCCAAGCAACAACTCCATCAGGTCGAACTAATAAGGCGCGGAGGCCGCGCCTGTCCTTTGCACCTACGCCAACATAGTCGACTCTGGCCTCGTACTTTCCACCAACAACCAGTTCCTTGAGCGCTGCGTCGTCCTCAAAATCGACAAGTGCCCCCCGGCCCCGCTCCAGCTTGGGCCCCAGTCTCAAGCCATCATGCAGCTCGAAATCTGGCGCGCTGCACCCAACGAGTGGGTGTGCGTGCGCCTCGCCGTCGCCGAGGTTGTACCGCTGCGACAGGCCCCAGACGCGGTCGATGAACAGGTTGGTCCCGTCAGTAGTGTCAATGAGGTCGCGAATGAGCGCCTGGACTGCCGCGCCGTACAGGTCGGGCTGCAGCGTCGAGACCTGCGCGCGTGTCCACTCGAGCACCCAGGCCGCGATGGGCTGACGCTCGCTCTCGTACGTGTCGAGTAGCGCCGGGCCTGCCGGAGCCCCGTCAGACCGCGACTCCCGTCGGATCGTCGCGGCCAGCTTCCAGCCTAGGTTCATGGCGTCGCCCAGCCCGAGGTTCAGGCCCTGGGCCCCGAGCGGCGAGTGGATGTGCGCGGCGTCGCCGGCGAGGAGGACGCGGCCTTTGCGGTAGCTGGTCGTTTGCTTGGATCGGTCGGTGAACGAGGAGGCAAGGTGGATTGTCGTGATCTTCACGTCCGTGATGCCTGTTACGCGGCTCAGGACGTCTTGAATGTGCTCCTGCGTGATCTTCTGTGTGCGGTTAAAGGCGGCGCCGTCGAAGTCCACTAGGTACAGACTGTTCGGCGCTACGATATACATTCCGGTTTTCGTGACGTGGAACCCTGACTTCAACTTCTCGGGGTGGTCAAAGTCGCACTGGACTGCGTAGCCGGTGAACGTAGCCTCTGTTCCGACGAAGTCGAATCCTGCGGCCTTGCGAATCACGCTTTGTCCACCGTCGCATCCCACGAGCCACTTGCCGCGGAAAGATTGGTTTTCTCCAGCTACCACGGTGACGCTATCATCATCCTGTCCAGCGATTTTCGTAACGCCATTACCCCTGAGAATCGTGACGCCCAAGCTCTCCGCACGCTCGGTCAGCGCCGTCTCGATGCGTTCGATGGTGGTAGGGGCGGGGACCAGGGCCGGGCCGGGGAGACGGTACTTCCAGCGGTCCAAGTCGAGCTTATTGGCGTTGAGCATGATGCCGGCGAAGTGACCGCCGAACTTGAAACCGGGCGTCTTTTGGAAGGACGAGGACCGCTCGCTGGGGTCGACGAACTTGCTCAGCAGCCCGCGCCGGTAGAAGGTCTCGGCCGACAGCGTGTTCAGGCCTCGCCGGCCCAGTGGCTCGACCTTCCAGGGCTCGGGCTGGAGGTCGCGCTCTAAGACTAGCACAGAGGCGCGCGCGAGCCCTAACTCGCAGGCTAGGAAGAGCCCGATAGGACCTGCGCCGGCGATGATAACGTCGTAAAGCTTGCTCATGATTGCCAGACTGTAAAGTAACGAATTTCTGGCGACTTCCTCGATTTAATAACTGGGGTAGCAGTGTTAAGAGTGTTATAACAAAGGCAATGTAGGCACTGGGCCCAGTGGGTGAGCCATCTCGGAAGTGCCCAAGCACAGAGGCCCCTGAACGCCCCCCGCCAAGCTCGGGCTTTTGTAGTTCCCGAAAACAGCAGAAACACACAGACATAGGTAAGCAGGCGGCGCACAACCTATGGAATACAGCCAGATCGGGCTTTGCTAAAGCCCGATAAGCAGTTCTTTGTCACTCGGTACACTATGTTCATTGTTCCAGCGTCTCTGGCCCAGGCTGCTGCTTGGCGGGCGGGGCTCAGGGCAGCCCTAAGCCGGGAGCAGGGTGCTCTTGGAGCACATATTCCACACCTTGGCAAAACTTTATTTCAAAGTCAACTGCAATGGATTTGTACCTCAAATTAAAACACAAAGCTATTGTAGAACCTCAAGCTGCTGTACTCAGCGAAGTGATTGAGTTTGTAAAAAACGGATGCTTAATCAGAGTTCATCAAAGCCGAGAATAAGTCTTAAGGAGTTTCGGCTCACTAAAGGCTCGCTAAAAAGAAATTCCCAAATTCCCCCCAAAAAAAAAACAAAAAAAAGGGCCCCGGAGAAATTTTTATTTTCGACACCTGTGTGATTCGCTTAGGGTTAGGAGTTAGGGTTAATCACGCAAATCTGGGCAATGTGAACATCCTCGAATTTTTTTTAATCAAGAATAAAGTTCTAGGAAGTTGGTGAGACCGTCTCAAAGAAAGATGCACTGGAAAGGCGAGGAAATGCCAAGCCTCCAAATCTAGATACTAGATCCTCCTAGGACCTTCCTAAACCGGTGCCTCGAAAGTCGATCTTGGGAGAACTATTTCACATCGTTTATACTTAAGTGACAAAGTTTATAAATCATGCTTTACTTGTTAAACATATTCCAAGTCGAGCAAATCTTAATTATTCTTTAGCATACACCTTGCTAATTCTCTTCGCTCTCCTTGAGCAGTCACTCTTCGCCATGTCAATTCCTTTAAGAGCTTTTATCACAACCTGTTTGCCGTTTTCCCTTTTCCCTTTCCCCCTTTTGAGTTATGTGCTGGAATGGTTGCACATCCAAGGTGACAAAGCGTTGGTTGAACCAACTTCTAGAAACCACGAGAATATTTCTGTAACTTTTGGAGAAATGGAACTTGGGCTTTATCAAGGGAGCTTACTAAAACCCGGTGTTCCTGCAATGTTAGGGAGGAATTGAACTTCTGTTTGCCACGAAATAATAATTTTCCACGAGTGGATCACCTCTATCAAAATCTGCGAAATCAACAAAATTTCGACCATGGAAGCGGAGGAGTTGGTCACGCCACCCCCAGCCAAAGACAAGCCGGTGCTGGTCCCACGGGAGATGTCACATCCAACGATCAGCGAGCCCAGGACAGACGAGACTCCGGACGACGGAACTGCCGACATCGATGAGGACGAACTTGTCATCCTTCCTACTGATCAAGAGGCGGAGATGCTAGTTGCGTGGATTAAGGACTTCAAATATTCTGTCAAGTACACCAAATTCCATGAAGTTCTGGTGCACATTCTCAACAACCTGGTGGCTGGGTGCGCCTCTAAACTCCCTATGAACGACCTTTGCCTCTGGTATCTTCAGTAGTGCTGTAGCATATGCGATGACGTCGCCCGCGTCATTTGTTCTTATGTGCCAAAAGCTGTTTAGGAAGCTCTTGATGTTGACGTTTGGAGCGTCCTCGAACTCCTTCATGACACTGAATCATATAAGGTGAAACGAAAAGGTCATTACTTCGTTGCTGCTATGGAAAACTCTTCACATGCCAACCTTGTGTCCTATGTCGGAGCTGCAATAGGACTCAAGGGATTATATCAGCGTTGCCCAGATCACTTGGATCCTGGTTACCGTGGAGCTGAGAAAGAGAAAGGCAAGTGGCTTTATCGTTTGATTATTAGGGAAGTCGATGGAATCGAACGGCCCATAGTCAGAGCTGCCGCTTTGGTAATGTTCCCAGAAGATACTTCCTCGATCCCTCAAACTCTTGCTGCGCGTGGAATACTGGAGAACTGGCTCCGATTGATGGGACTCCCAATCAGGAACTTCTATAAGCACAACGGTGGCCGGAGTATACTGAATGGAAGAGAAATAGAGAGAGCGTTCTTGGGTGCCGTGATGGCAATGAGATGATGTGACGGATAACAAGGCATTATTCACGAACAAAACAACTTCGTCCTCTCCGTGCGCAAGAACTTTAAGATACTGTGTTCCACTTCGTATCATCTACTCATTTATCGCTCAGAGCTTGCTGATATTGCAGTCATTCCAAAATCAAACTCTCCCCATTCCGCAGCTCCTCGAACCGCACATCAGCCATGGCTTCCAGCCCAGTTCCCTTCAAGGCATCCCCATTCTCTTCCTTCTCCTGCTCGATAGCTTCCTTCAACGTGATTATCTTCCTATCCAAGAACCAGCTCACAAGGCCCCCGCCTTTCTTGATTTCGTCATGGGTCCCAATCCAGTATTTCGCACCCAACAGCCTCTGGGCCTTCAAACCATTATGCGCTCCCATATTCAACTGTGCTCCCAATTTGATATCGTGCAGACCATGCAACAAGGCAAGAGTCGTAATCTTAGGATCTGCCTTCGCCACGGGCTCCAAGTCTGTCGGAGAAATGCCATGAGGAGTGTATATCATAGCCTCTGCCTCCTGCTCGCCGAACGCAACCATGATTGCTTGGTGGTAGTATAGCAAGTCTGCCCCCGCATATGCAACTCTAGATACGCCCAGCCACTCTGGAAGCGGATCTCTGGAGCTCTGTCCCCAGTTGCCTGTGAACCTTGGGATCTCGGCCACGAAGTCGAAGTGCTTCCATGCTCGTATCCTAGATGCTGCTGTCGGTGCTGCGAATACTGGAACTCTCTTGTTGATCTCTAATAGTGTCTCTTTGTGCATATGGTCTGTGAACTCGTGGCAAACAATAACTGCATCGATCCAATTTCCTTCTTTTGCGTTCGCGCTCGTATCGTCCATATTAAAGTCTTCCAAGCCAGTATCAACGACATTTCTACCCTCCTCAGCCTCATCTATATCCTCCTCGGCATCAGCCTCATCCTTGGACTCTCCGCGCGCCACATCCTCGATTCGTCTTATGACATCGTCCACCTCCTCAATCGTCTGCACAATTGAAGGTTCTTTATGCCATTGCTGGCTAAAGAACGGCGCAACATCGCTTTGCCCGCCTCGCAACCACGGATCTACCAATCCATGCCAGTATAATCTACCCTTCGGACTCGCTGAAGACGGCGGATAGGGAATCGAGAGCAGCCAAGTCGTATCTGCATTTAGATGTGTAAGGAGAGGTCGGCGAGTAGATAAAGCTCGTGTTATGGAATTTCGAAGGGTCGATTGGAGCTGTCGGGACGGCTCGTCGTCGTCCGACATCTTCGAGTAGTTTGGAGATGATAGGGAGACATGGTGAGATACGAACACAAAGCATGGTGAAGATGGTTACGGATATATTGGAGGATTGGAAAGGTGACAGGGGACGGCTGAGAAGGTTGTTTGCTGGAGTGACGTCTGGGATTTGGTGGCATTTTGGTCCAAGCGGCTTGCTCGTGAAACCTGAGGTATTTGATGCTCGGAGATTTCTTTCTAGCTTCACTCCACTCCACGATGTCCTCTTCCATCTATCTCAAAGCTCATCGACTTTGAAAGATTTGATATACTTGGCTCAGTACTGGGTTACTGATTTCGGGGTGAGTCTGATTATCTCCAAGGCCGCACTATCAAAACGTTCCAACGAAGTTCATATGGACAAAGCGTTCAGGCTCTTCGCAACTGTTTCTCGCCGCTCCTTTAACGTCAACTCGATGCCACAACCAATCCTGACTCCTCTCTCAAATGCCTATGTTCCCATTCAAAAGTACCGAGTGACTTTTATCTCCGCCTCTGAATTTTATGCGTTGTCTGCGCCAAGAGACGCCGCATCATGGCCAGATGCCTGGTTGCAAAAAGGGCATCCTAACTCGTAAGGTGCCGAAGTGCTCGCTCACCAGATTCATAATCTTTCATCTGTAAATCCCATCAATTCATCAATCACTTCTTGCCATCTGCGTTCTATGCAATATTGGCTCCTCTTTTCTAGGGATTCAAGGATATTTTACGCGAAGCTCAGACGCACCTCGGCTTCCTCGCGTTCTTAAATCCGAAAAGTCCGCAAATTTGACAATTGACTTTTTCATCAGACAGGCTTCAATCTCATTGCTTAGGCATATCTGGAGAACTGCATTAGCATCCTAGAGATCTCGAAATGGCAACAAAGTCAATGCTCCTACGAGGCGGTACCGTCCTTACGCATGGTGCAAATGATCACGTCCTGCCCATCAAAGCTGACCTCTTGATCGAAGGTAACATCATCACCAAGATCGAAGAGGGCATTCAGCCTCCTTCTGGCTGTGAAGTTATCGACTGCACAGACAAGATTCTGAGCCCGGGCTTCATAGACACACATCATCACGTTTGGCAGACTCTGCTTAAAGGACGTCATGCGAATGAGTTGTTGCTAGATTACTTCCCATCAGGTATGAAAGGCTGTCGCTTATAAAGCCCGAAAGCTTACATTTTGAGGCAACTTCACTTCTTCACTTCACAGTCCTGCAGATATGTACTGGGGCCAACTGGGTGGCTGTCTCGAATGTCTTGATGTTGGCACAACCACAGTGGTCGATCACGCCCACCTTAACTACTCCCCCGAACACAGTAAGCAGAGAAAATGTTCACCTAAGATATAAGACCTGACTCACAATCCTTTAGCAAACGCAGGAATTGCAGCAACAGTATCATCAGGCATCAGATCCGTGTTTTGCTACTGTCCCACACCAACAATCGAATCATGGAAGCCATTCACAATTACAAGCAACATGCTTCCCGATTGGGTAATGAGCACACTCGAGTCACTCGCCGCCAAAGCTCCCTTCGGCAACGGAAGAGTGTCGCTGGGCTTCGCATTCGACGGTTTCTTCCTACCAAAGGATATCATCGTATCACTTTTCGAGAAAGTCAAATCTTTGGACATCAAGACCTGGACTACCCATTACGGCCGGAATGCAATCCAAGGTATGTTTCCATCCATGATCCCAGTCGATTTTAATAACACTGTATTTCAGGCTTCCACTCTATTCCCGAAATGTTGAACGAGTATGGAGTTCTGGACTCCTCAGTCATTTTTTCCCATGCTTCTGACGCTACATCTGCGGATGCAGCTTTGTTTCACAAGCACAATTGCCATGTCTCTACAACCCCTTCCACCGAACTCCAAATGGCTCTCGGAGAGCCGATGGCGTTCCGAGCCGATATCGATGTGCAGTCTCAATGCTCGTTGGGCGTGGATTGTAGCTCTAATAACAGTGCTTCCATTGTCTCTGAGATGCGGCTTCTGCTTCAATCCGCTCGCGGTTTTCACAATGAGAAATTTTTGAGTAAAGGTTTAATCCCGAAGAACGTATACAAGACTGTTGAAGAAGCTTTCAATTTGGGGACGATCCATGGAGCGAGGGCTGTCGGTATGGAAGACAAGATTGGTAGCCTTGCTGTTGGGAAGTTTGCTGATGTCGTCGTCTTCGATTCGTTGAGTTCGAGCATGGTGTGCGCTGGTCAGCACGATCCTGTTGCTGCAATTGTTTTGCACAGCAGTCCAGCGGATATCGAGATGGTGATTGCAGATGGTGTGATTAGAAAGAGATATTGGATGCTGGAAAATATCGATGTGAAAGCTGGAAGGGAGTTCTGGGATGGGGAAAAGAGGGATACTCTGACCTGGAAAGATGTTGCGAAGGAATTGGTTGAGAGAAGAAAGGGCATCCAGCAGCAAGTGGAGAAGATTAATATGGAAGAGGCGATTGAGGAAGTCATCAAGAGATTCTATATCGACAAGAGTAAGATTGTCGATACGATCTGAAGTGGAGGTGATGTCAGGTGTATTTCAAAATTTTACTCGCCTCAGTTCTTAATCAAAAGTCTAGTAGCAAAGTTTGCGCCTCAATCGCATCAATTATTAGTGCCGTATTAATTAGGATATGAGATATCAATCCTTCACCTCGGTTCAGCAATCCAATTCCGAAGGAAATCTTGAACAATACCTAAGTGGTTCATTCAAGATAAAGCAATTGAAATCCAGAACGTCGTTGGGCGCCTTAGCTCTAGCCTATTCTTAATCACTGAAAACGCCAGAGCGATTAATATCTTACATTCCATTTAATGCGGCAGCTTGAGGAACCAGACTGATTTGATACTTTGGGATTTTCAAGTGAGGTTACGGAAGCTCCGCTCTCGCTCTCGCTGCACCTTAGTTGGGCAGCGACGTGTTGAGAGATGAGGCGTTCCTAGAGCTAGAAGTCATCCTTCGTCTGCCAGGGCTGGCCAATTAGAAGCCCGATGGTATTCAAATAGGAGTAAGCACTATTTCTACCCCCCACCGACTTTCAGCTTCTTTGCGGCAGGCACTCAGGAATATAAAAAGCTTCTTACTTCACTTCCTAAAAGTTTCGAAGAACTCAACTTCCTCTCATTTGTCCTCATTCATACCAGGTCAAGACGGTTGGAAATTCTTGAGAAATTACAAGTCACTTCTTTTGTACAAGTATAATGGCAAGCACCAAACCAACAGTCCTCATCCTCCACGGAGCCTGGCATCACCCTGATCACTTCGCCAAACAGATCTCCCTCCTTAAATCCCATTCTTACGAAGTTCTCTGTCCTGTCCAGCCAAGCTACAATGCTCAGCCAGCAACCACAACCCTTCAAGATGACGCTGCATTCATCAAGTCTGTGCTTTCCAAACTCATTGACAAAGAAGAAAGGAATGTGATGGTGGTCATGCACTCCTACGGCGGGATGGTGGGGACAGAAGCCGTCATCGAGGAGATGAGCAAGACCTACCGCGAGAAGAAGGGCTTGAAAGGAGGAGTAGTGAAGTTGTTGTACATGTGTGCGTTCTTGCTGCATAAGGGAGAAAGTCTGGCTACTCCATTGGGAGGCGAACTACCACCTTTCATTCCCGTCGAGGTACCTTCGCTCCTCCTACCTCCCCCTCCCAAACCCGGGTCCTACAAATCACGAGCTAACACCCCAGGCGGACGGAACTTGCAACATGCTCGATCCCCAGCACCGTTTCTACAACGACCTATCTCTCTCAGACCAAGAGCACTGGACATCACTCCTCAAACCACATCCAGCAGTCGCCCAAACGACCGCTCTCACCAACGAAGGCTATCGATACGTTTCCACTTCTTATTTACTGTGTGAGAATGATCAGGCGTTGCCGATTTTTGTGCAAGAAGAGTTTGTGAAGAATGCGGGAGCGGAAATCCAGACTGAACGGTGTAAGAGTGGACATAGTCCGTTCTTGAGCATGCCGGAGATGGTCGTGGAGGTTATTGAGGGGTTGAACTGGTGACGAAGGATCATGGATGGTTGAGATTGATGGTATTTCTGAATTTGAATTGCTGATTTTCAGTGAAAATTTTAATTCTGGATGATATAATCTCTAGACAGTCGGTGGAATTTGGAAATTTTGAATCACTCGGTTGAAGTGAACGAATCAAGTCCTGCATCCTACGGGGCAGCTCCTCCTGCACGCATCCATCTTCTCAAACCCCACCTCCTGTATAAAAGCTTCTTCATGTTATTCAATAGATTTTATCCTCCTTCACAACCCAAGTACTACAAACTCATCGGTGCTTTCAATCTCGAGAGACAGGTGCTATTCACTTTCTGCTTGATTTCCATTCTAGGGAGCCTTTTTAAAAGGGTCAGGGAAACTGCCTCACAGCCTTCGCAACCAAACCCACATCCAAAAATTTCGTCAGCAACGATTATATCTTTGTCGCTTGCCATTTAACTATGACGCTTTCTGCCTCGTTGGTGTTAGCGATCCTAAGGGAAGGTAGCGGGACGTTCAGGGCATGCATCTGCCTGCTGCCGACACCCAAAAATCTCGATATCAAGATGACGTTCGATAGATTCTGGACAATAGAGACTTTCCCTCTTCCATGCGTTTTGGTATTGATGATATCAGCTGTGCTACAGAATTCTCTGAAGCTGAGAATTGCATGCCTTTATAATTTTTCAGAAAGCTTCGCTTTGCCATGATGTGATCTTGCGGAGAATTCTCTGGCAAAGAGAAAATGCGGGTGTTAGACACGAATTGAACTGTGGTTACACGCCTCTTCATGGAAGGGTATTATCCCACAAGCTTCCCACCGTAACTCCATCCACCCACTTCCCGCCACTAGTATCGTTCTTCAGCGTGACACCAATCTCCCTCGGTCCATCACTCGGCACCAACCAGAATCCATTCTCCTCAAAGTTCCCCAGCGTTCCAGCTGGAATATCAAGCCATACCCAAGCGGCCACTCCCTTCGTGGCCTCCACTGTGAAATTACCAGTTTCCTTTGAATAAGAAAGCGTTAGTCCAGGATCGACGAGCGAGGCTTCACCGAGATGGATGTCGTGGAAGTAGTATTCGTGCTTGAAGACCTTGGTGTCGTCAGTATTCGGAAGGGAACCCGTGGCTGTGATATTCATTTTCAGTACGGCATCCTTCAAGTTGAAGGGAAGAGTCGACGTATTGCTTGCAAAGACTTGCGTAGTGTTCAAAGCACCAACATTGAAGGGTACTGTTGACGGAGGACAGAGTATACTGCCATTGTAGCTGTACCAGGTGAAGGTTGCGGATCCGGAAGCTGGAGTCCAGAGGTCCGACGTCACGTATGATGTCAGGTCGCCAGTCGTGTAGTTCCAGTAACTTGCGATGATGACTGGCTGGTAGATGTCCTTGGCGACGTAATGTAGGACTTTCCATCGACCGTCGTATTCAATTCCAGCCCACGTGGGTGCTTGCCAAATATCCTCAAGCTGCCAGTAGAGAGAGCCAAGTTGGCGCTCTGATAGACCAGAGCCACGTCGATAGTAGGTAATTTGACTGCGGTAAAACTCCGCCTGGAAGATCTGCGTCGTGTGACACCATGCAGAGAAGTTGGCAACGGGGTCGCTGTGATATGGCGTTGGATAGTAGATTTCGGCGGCGATCGTCATTTCGCCCATGCCTTTCGACGAGTTGGCAAAATTGTCGGTAAACGGTCCACCGGCTGGATAATGATGGTTCCGTAGCTGAATGACTGAACTGTTGAAGTAGAGATCCTCAGGAGACAAAGCTTGCTGCCATGTTTGCAGGCTTGGCATCGAGTGAAAACCGAATTCGTTGGCAAATCGACCGACTGGGTAGCTAGAAAGATTGAAGGCGACACTCGAATCGTAATCGTAGTGGTCCGTGTCTCCGTAAATTGACCCTGGTGTCTTGTTGTTATATCTCTCTATCATCGGGATTGGTAGAGAGAAGTTGAGCTCGAGGTAGCCGTTGGTCGTACTGCTCGGTATGTATGAGATTGACTTTGAGTTTCCATATACGGCAGGGAGGAGAACGTCAAGGAATAGCTGCTCATATTCGTTCGTCCATCGAGTGTTGTTCGGATCTGCTTCCTCTGCGGTAGGAAGCTCTAGGTTTTCCAACTCGTTGCCTCCAGCCCAGAGCGCCAAGGAAGGATGATGGTTTACTCTTCGAACATTGTAATCGGCCTCTTCTCGGACGTTGTCCAAGAATTCTTGACCGATTGGATACAGAGCATCTCCAAATTCAAACTCACTCCACAGAAGGACTCCCATTTCGTCCGCAATATCGTAGATGAAGTCAGGAGTGTAGGCTCCACTGGCCCAAACTCGCAGCATGTTCTGGTTTCCATCAACCACGGACTGGAACAATTGCTCCATCTTCCCTAGAGTCACTCGTGGCCAAAAAGCATCCGGTGGGATGAAATTCCTGCAAAATCTCGGAGTCAATATTGTCTAACAAGATAGGATTTGGAATTGTGACAATGTCTCACGAGTCGTCTACTCCCAAGACAAGTCAGAATAGAAACTCGCGAGACATCTGGAGTAGGTAACCGTGCTCCAAGAAATAGGGACACATACGAGCCTTTGGCATAGAACTCGTTGCCGTTGATCTCGAAATGCCAGTTATTTCCAGGTGCTATTCCTTGCGCAAGCTGTGCTTCCGAAATAGGAGTCATGTTGAGAACTATGGTTCTGAAACCACTTCGTTTCGTTATTGAAGCCAGAGTGCTCCCTTCGTTGACCACACTGATCTTGAAATAGTAGAGATTCTGAGGCCCAAGTCCGCTTGGCCACCAGAGTTGACAAGCCTCGCCGTCGACTGCGATACTTCCGGTAATTGTTGAGTCGGCGGCTGTGATGTTCTCCAATGATCCGCTAGCCACAGTTGAGTTATTGATGTCCATAATCTCAATGTTGAGTGTGGCACTGCTCGGAATCGTCCCAAGAACGTCGAGACTGGCATTCACAATCCATGGTGCGCTCTGATCTGGAGGAAGGTTATTCAGCTGGCCTTCCCTGTGGATATCCAGAAGCGTATTCCGAATATAAATTCCTGATTCAGGTAGTTGAATGACATATGCTGGCTGCCAGATTCCGGCTGGAGCAAAAGCGGGTCCCCAGTCCCATCCGAAATCACTCTGCTCTTTTCTTATGAACCAGCGATTGGGAAACTCGAACAGCCCTTGAACGCCATACGGCCAAGTTTCCTGACCGGGTTCATTTGCGATGTTAGCACTGATGTTCACAGACGAACCGAAGTTGATGCTCAACATTGGGGTTGACGAGCAAGAGGTTAAGATACTCGAAACATCGAAGTAGTACTGGCGAAATTGGTTGTTAGTGGAAGCTACATGTTCCCCACAGACTTCAATGGATGCGAAGGTGTCTAATCCGTTGAATAGTAGCCATGTTGACATTCCACTCGAGATATCTCTGGATTTCGTTAGCAGCAGCCCGGATCACTAATCCAAGGAGGTGCGGAAATGAGCTTTGAGAAGCTATGAGCTAAAAAGATTCCCTATTGCAAGCTGCACCTGTTGAACTTTCCTGGGAAGCCCGCCAGGACTCTCGGAGCTTAACTTCCAGCAGAAGCGGAAATCACGTGCCATATGACCTCGAAGTATCCCCTTCTCGTTCTTCCTTAAATATCACAAATAAACTAGAGCGGAGACTCACAGTCCAGTCAACGGCGCCTCATACGTCCAATTGGCATAAGTGACCCACCTCAGGTCAAAATCTCCCAATCCAAAATATGGATCCGGTATCACTCCTTCTCGATACAAATCCAGATGAGCCTGACTTGGTACTGAACCCGGAATCGAGATATTGTACACTGGGTTCGAGACTGTCCATTGTGCCGTACTCAAGTCAAGGACCTTCTGAGCCGTTGCTGCTGTGTCTAGTAGCGCCAGCACAGAGCTTTGAAAGTGGGGGAAGAACTTCATCGCAGCGCCGACAGTCGAAGTCGAATTGAAGAGAGGATCTTGGAGGAACACCTCCATCATTACGGGATCTACGGATATATATCTCTGTTGCTGCTCTGCTTTAGACTTTGACAAATTATGTCAGTCGTGACAATCTTCTGCCGTATCCACCATGCTGGAGTCTTTCCTCATGAGGTCACATCACTGTGCTTTCCAGTCTGCTAACGGGGATATAAAAGAGCGTATGGAACGTTACAGTAACTTTGTTGCCGGATTAATATTTGAGTGAAAGGGGCAGAGAGGGGCAGATGAGGGGAAATGCGGCTTTGGAAGCATCGTGACGAAAGGTTGATTTGGGAGACGATCTGTGCTGAAATTGGCTAGAACATCGCAGTACGTCCTCCGAGAGTTGAGGGGGCATAGCTCGCGGGTTAGGTGTTAAAAACTTTTCTGGTTTATGTTCAGTTCCTGAATTTGGTGATAGTAAATCTTTTGCGTCTCTGTGTTTTTGCAGCAAGGAGAAGAAGAAGAGTACAGGATTGAGGAAACGGAAATCTCGTGTATATCATGTGATATATTTTTTCTGATCACAAACACCCTGGTAAAAGAGTTGAAACAGTTTCCAGCCTTTAACAGATATGAGACTTCGCATGAAGAGTGCGTTTTCGCCATCCCACAATGAGAAGCCGATGATGCCTTTCATTTGGCTGCCCACATCAGAGCTTCAACTTACCGCACGAAACCCCACAATCACGAGAACGTCACGTACTTCGGAGAACCAATTCCCCCCCCCCCCCCAAAAAAAACAAAGCACCGCCTTGGCATTTTGCTGTCATATAGCAAATCCTTGAGATACCTACAATGGCTACTCCAATAACGTGGAAACCTTCAGCTCCGAAGCTCAAAGGCACACAAGATCTGACCCAAGGAAACGTTCGTTGTTCCTCGACGGCGATAATGGTTGTAATGACGATAAATTCATCCACAACGAAAATCGGGTTAGAAGAAGGGAATAGAAGTAGAGGCAGGTCCCAATAGCCATTCCACGTCTCACGCCAACCCCAAGTCCAGCCATTCGGAAAATTGGGTGAATATGGGCAGATTGGTTGGACTCCATTGTGTGATTGCTCGCAAGGCTTGTTCTCGAAGGACGGTGAAGTCGCAGTACTCTAGATTCCAGTCCAGGTCGTTGGCCTGGATGCGTTGCTGGATGATCACAGCTCCAGCCACCTAGGTCCCATTCCACCAAAGCTTCTCCATTTCCAACACCGAAACCCCCAAATTACCGACCGGGCAATAAATGCAACATATCTTATAGCGTGGAGATTGTGGTCGGTGTTTAAGAAAGGCTGTCAGGATGTCCAAGCGCTTTGTCTTAAAGTTGGCGTCTTACCGTGATGATGATCGAACAGAAACAGGTACTTCTCGCCCTTGAGGGTTTGAATGCTATCCTCGTGTAGATTCAGCAAAATCGGAGATCACCTACACACCTGCAATGTAGAGAAGGAGCATATTGGCCCACGCAATTGCCATACTTGGAGACATGCACGCAGAACGAAGGAAGACCATGACTAGATGAAGAAAGCCTCTATAAGCAGAACAGTTGTAATCCACCATTATGCCGCAGTTTTGTGATGTACAGAGATACAAAGAAAAGTGTTGCAGGATATGTGCAAATACCACGTCGTACATCCCCTGCCACCCGCAACTTTCGTGCCACGGATCCAAGTTCATTGACGCCCTGCCCATCTTGCTTCCCGCTCCCTCCCCGGTTCTCCATCCGGTATTTCATCGCTCGCACCTTCGTATTATCCCCCCTTCTGCACTCAGTGGTGAGCACCAGTGTCGCCCCGATATCCAACAAGCTTGAATCTGCCAATTATCTCGCCAACGGTGAAGAAACCCAAACACTCGGCCGCAATAATACCTCCAGCTACTATTTGTTGAGTGTTGATGTTTCGGAATTGTTGGAGCATGCTGGTAGGTGATGGGGTTGATTGTTGTGCTTGGTTGAAGAGCGCGCCGGGGTTTCGTACGCTCTTGACGAGTCTTTGGAAGTATGATTGAAAGGTTGACATTGGTCTACAAACTCCGAATTAGCTATCGACTTCGAAGGTAGACGTTCATAAGATTCAACTTACGGAGGAGCCATCTTCTGTCCTTGAAAAACGAGCTTTCCAAGCTCCAATCCGACTCGCGCATAATAGATAGTTGGTGGAATTTGTCCTGTAGTCTCAGAATCAGCCATTGAGACCCAATATTTCACAATACCACCCTAATTGATAGCCTCGAGATGCCACTCACGCTCAATGAAAGCAATCAATTGCCCAGTCCTGCCACCAATCTTTCCGAGTGAATTTCCGAGGCCCTTGACAGCACCGCTGATCGCCGGTCCAGCAGCAGAAGAGACTCGCGATAGACCTTCTGCGGCTTTCGACTTGTAATCCGCAGAGGTCTGTGATGCTTTCGAGGCGGTGTCCTTCGCAGCTTCGGTGGCTTTAGCTGTCGTCGATTCGAATCTGCGGGCTGATCGCCCCAGGAGCTTGGTCGATTGCCGCAGCACACTGCGGGAGAGGGCCAACGACATGTTGAAATCTATGCGCACGAGAAGGACCGAAGGGAATGACTCTCGATGCTCAGACGTTGGTGGGAGAGGAATTGGTCGTTGGGATGTAATCGTGCGAGATTGTCTTTTTTCGCCGGCCACCGGGAAGATTTGGATGCTTCAATCGGCTAGCTTTTCCAGGATTAGCTTCCCGAGCTTCCCCTTCTCCTTCTTTCACGAGTCATACGCAATATCAAATTTATTATTTCGCATGAGCTCACTGCATTTGCAATTGTTCTAAGAGGATGTATACTATTTACACAACACTGAACGCCTCCTAAATGTGCAAATGCTCAATCCTCACTCTTTATCTGCACCTTGATCGCTCCAGTCTTCGGATTTGCCGCTGTTTCGAAAGCCTTCACAGCATCCTCGAGATGGTACCGGTGAGTGACAAGTTTCTTCATGTCGATGATGCCTGCTTGAACGAGTCGAATAGCTCGTGGCCAGGTATTGCAGTATCTGTACTGAAATTGTAGGTCGATCTCGCGAACACTCAACCTCATGAAGGGAATGTTCATCTCGTTCTTTCCGACACCAATCACGAATACCTTGCCTCCGAATTTGACAGCCCATATCGCAGACGATACACTGCTCTCGACTCCGGTACACTCGAGAGCGACAGCGGGCTCAATGCCTCCGAATGCAGCTACAATGGCTTCGGCGGACTCTTCTGCGGTCATTCTTTCGACCTTGTGTGTGATGACTGATGGAACAAGATCCTTTGCAAATGCCAACCTTCCTTCATCGATATCGGTGATCACAATTGGGCACGCTCCAGCAGCGCGGCAGCACAGCAGAGTGATGAGACCAATTGGCCCAGCACCGCAGATGAGGACTGGATCTCCCAGTTTGACGCCAGACCTCTGCATACATGCTAGAGAGACGCTTAGAGGTTCCAAGCATGCTCCATTCTCGAAAGACATATCCCCAATCTTATGGCACCAAATCGCTGGATGGTTCACATATCTTCGGAGGAGGCCAGGAACAGGAGGAGTGGAGAGAAATTGGACTTTCTCGCAGCCGTTGTATCTTCCGGTGAGGCATGGCTCGCATTCATTGCAGATGATGTTGGGTTCGATGGCTACGCGATCTCCGACCTTGAGATTCCCCACAGAAGGGTGTACAGCCAAGACAACTCCCGCAGATTCGTGTCCGAGGATGTGTGTATCTCTGACAATCATAGGACCAATACAGCCAGCATGCCAGAAGTGAACGTCGGATCTGAAGGCATTGTTAGTAGAGTTTCTCATCGGCTGTTCTCTTGTCCTACCCGCAGATTCCGGTGCTCTTGATTCCGACTGTTACCTCGCCCGGCTTCAAGCTATCCCCCTTCTCAACACTTTCCAACGATGGTTCGGCCGATGCCACCCATAACTTATGGTCTGGGTTCGTATAAACTCCGATGTTCGCCTTCGAAGGGCGCTCCATGAAAACTTCTGTTGCTGAGGGACTCATGTTTGCTGTGATGAACGTTCTTATCAGCTTCTTTCTCGATGGTTAAATAGCTTTCAGAATGAGATTGGGGTTCTTGTCAACTGACCTTCAAACCTCGGATCGATACACAAGGTGGATGAATTATCCGGGCCCAGAATGCTTCATGAAGAAAAAGAAAACAGCTGTCCCTCCACGAATGAGATCTATCCAAGGGAGGTACACCGAGCTGTGTTCCGCAGGATGCGACGCTCGAGTATACATCTTAGATCTATCCTGGAGACTCGGTGGCGGGGCAAGTCAAACGTCGGGGTCATTCAAGCCGACAGCAGGTTGTATCCACGACCTCTGGGTGGAGCTTCCATGCGCACCAATCACCACCTTTGGCTTGATATACGGCTTTCACAAACTACGCCCCCCACCGGAGCTCAGTCTTTTCTAATTACACGTGATTGGAAATGTATTTTTATTTGAATTCGTCTCTCCAATCCACACTGGATTTCGTGGTTTGTAAGAAAGCGTTGCGGACTGATGACTCCGTCATGAGGCTCTGCTCCGATCTCGCCCCGCTTCACCAACGTCGAGTGAGGGGCAGTCGTCAGCACACTTCACTTCCACCACAGACAAAGACATTGCCATGAGCAACTGTCTCCATAACATAAAAACTATTAACAGGTTAAGGATTATCAATCTTCAGATTGCACTTACATATTCATACAGATCTCAATTGAACAGCAAGCCGAGGAATCTCAGCACAAGCACCATGCCTCCTATTCCTCGTCCGATCAAGGTGGCCGTCCTTGATGACTACCAAGATATAGCAGCTCCTCACTTCGAGCAACTCAAGCCAGCTTTCGATATCACAGTCTTCCGTGACACTCTTCTCCCATACAATCACCCATCGACTTCAGAAAATGTCAAGCAAGAGCTCGTAGAGCGCCTTAAGCCATTCACCATCATCTCTGCCATGCGCGAACGCACCCCCTTCCCCGCAGCGCTCATTGAGAAACTCCCCAATCTCAAACTCCTGCTCTCAACTGGAGGCAGGAACTTGTCCATCGATCTAGAAGCCGCGAAGAAGCACAACATCCACGTGACCGGTGCTCCTGGCAAAGGCAGGACTGATACCCTAACTTCGTCCAAGGCGAAGAGGGGCCCAGATAGTACCACTCAGCATGCAGTTGCTTTGATCTTGGGTATTGCTCGGAACATTGCTTCCGATGACAAGATAGTTAAGGAAGGGGGCTGGCAGACGGAGCTCACGATGGGGCTGAGCGGCAAGACTTTTGGAACCCTTGGGCTCGGGAGATTAGGTGTGAATGTCGCGAAGATTATGTATTTGGTATTTGGGATGCGAATTATGGCTTGGAGCACGAGCTTGACGCAGGAGACTGCCGATCTGAAGGCCAAGGAGGCTGGACTCCCAGTCGAGACGGATGGGGAGAAAACGTTCAGAGTCGTGGGGAAGGAGGATTTGTTCAAAGAAGCGGATGTCGTGAGCGTGCATTATGTTCTTTCGGATCGATCGAGGGGCATTGTGGGTGCGAAGGAGCTTGCTTTAATGAAGAAGAGCGCTTTGTTCATCAACACATCTCGCGGACCGCTGGTTGACGAGGATTCTTTGTTGGCTGTTCTGAAGGAGGGCAGGATTCGAGGCGCGGCGATCGACGTGTTTAATTTGGAGCCGTTGCCTAAGGATAGCCAGTGGAGGGACTCGAAGTGGGGGACGGAGGGCAGGTCTCATGTCTTGCTGAGCCCCCATATGGGATACGTGGAGGAGGAAACCATGAATAATTGGTATGATGAGCAGGTGGAGATTATTGAGAAATGGCATAAGGGAGAGCCGCTTTTGAATGTATTGGCTTAGTTAAGAATTGAATTCGTTTTCCCTGAGGTTCGTAAGTTGCGAAGTTGTGTTGATGTTGGTAGTCGCGGAAGCTCCTGAGTGCTTCTTCAAACCAGAAATGCTGCACTAGTTGGATAATTGCCTACACTGCCAGCATTTGAAGTCTGATAGTTTTTGCAATGTATTGAAAGGATGTTGATGATGTTAAATGTAATCGCGATGTCATTAAGCAATTTGCATAGTGTTTACGCCGGCAAATGCCACCGCAAGGCTCGTTTCATTTATGGGTTTATATTTCAACTTTAAGAAAAGGCCTTCACCGAACGAAGCAAACAGTATTGTTATTCAAGCTTCGACATTATTAAAATTTTATTATTATCTCCCCAGGTTCCGGACCGGACAACTGGATTCCTCTCAAGAATATTATCTGCAGTTCCTTTTGCAGATCCAAGGACTGCCAAGGAAGCCGCTTCTTCCTTTTTTGCCCTCTTTTTCAACAAATTCACGTGCTTTTTTGAAGGGGATTCGAGAGCAAGTGTATGATGGCCAGTCGTTCCTAAATGTTCAACTGCTGGAGTTTGTATCTTTTTATTAATCTTATTTTTTTGGTCTTTTGGGGGACATTTTCTGAACGTCTCCCCCACGCTTGGCTAAGCGAGTGCGGTGAATAGGGGCTCTGACTTGTGTTGTATTGGTTGGCCAGGACACAGCAAGATTGAATAATTTTACCTTTACATTTCCATATTTCAATACGTGGGACTATTCTCAAAGAATTAACCTTATGGCTTATATTATTTTGATCATTTGTTCCTGAGGTTGAGTGCTGGAGTGTGGCAGGCGTTTTGATTTTGTTCGAGGGCGCTTCCTCGGTACAGCCGTAACGATTATCTTCATGAATCCAATTTTTGCTTCACAGTGAATTTCCTCCGAGGCCGCGTTCTAGCGATTCCCACAACCGTTTCAAAGTCAACAACGACAAGCGCAACGGCTACAGTTGAAGAACACAACAACACGAGCTCGACTCGCCATAATTCTTACATCTTGTTGATTGCGATAATTTCATCCCTGAAACGACGTCCGACGAGGATCCCAGCAAGAAGCTGAAGCCCTGCGACGGCCAAGATGTTTCCTCGACCGGCGACAAATTCCACAGTGATGAGAAGGACGCGGCTCAGAGTGACACGGAACGCCATCACGAGACTCCAAAACCTGCGGGCCACGAGAATACCATGACAGAACCACCGTAACTTGGTAGATGGTGTGATGCGTGGGGATTTAAGCGTCATTACACTCATACATCAAGCGAAACGGATGGCATGCAGACTTGGGCATTGAGGGAGCGTTCTTTGGCACAGAAGGTCGAACCTTCCTAACCGACAAGCTTCTGGGGACAAGAAATCAGTCGAAGAGCAGGTATCCGGATAAGCACTAAATTGGTTTTCTGTAAGTAAAAGTGGAAATTCGACGACCGCTTCTCAAAGTGTCGAAGGCTAACATGGGCCCTATCAGCTGCATCCTCCACCCTTCTACAAACACCAAACCTATGGCCAGATAGAAGGAAAATACGCTTGATATTCTCGAGGTACTAAAATCACAATCGGCTATGCACAGAGAGTTAGTCGCAAAGATTTTGGTGGATTGGTCAGATGGAATGGCCACCCTCGTACGCCATCCTTAACTTTTCCAATATCAGTACCCCTATCTAACTCAACCTTTAATAGTCTCCAATACAAAACGAAGAACAGGTACCCACTATGCCTCTCACGACTGTAAGCTGCTACTTCTCGAGCCCCGATTTCAATAACCGGCCTCCTTCTAACGATCCAAAATCCTATTGCTAACTGTTTCCGTGTAGTTTCGAAGGCCTGCGATCAAGGCACCCAACCAGCCACTCCGATAATCCTCTACTTGCTCTGGTGCCATAAAAGCCATACAAGCTAAGCGACCCATTGTTCAATGATAGACGGCTCTTGCCGGATCCTGGACTTCGGGGTGTAAGCTGTCCACCTCTTTACCGTTTAGCATGTGTTCTAATCCGACGATTTGTAGCACGAGCCCGATGAAGAGGACGCCGCCCGGTTCGAGACATACAAACTCATAGATCTCTAAAGTTTCCTGATTTTCGAGACCCTTGATGCAGAGGTCCTCCCTCGATGCAATTGACAAGCAGGTTCAACGATACCATCCAAGACATGAAGAGCAAGAGATGATCCGCCTTATGGCGATAAAGGAGATACTCCAAACATTTCCCAGACTCACTTTGCCCCAAATGTCCTCGATCGCTTTTGTGCTCGCACGCAAAATCGCCGAGGGCCTCGCAACACTGAATCCCGGCATGGTTAGGATGTTCATGGACGCGTACTCCGAACACGTCATTAAGCAGTACGAGATACCGCACCACTTTACCAGCAACGAATGATTGGGGAGGCGCAGAGAGCGGAAGCTGAGCAGTCACCGAATGACAACTGGCCGCATTATTTCCCTACCATCGAACAAACCGCCGCCCCCTCGAGCCCATCACAGCACAGGATCAGAAGCGGCTTCCGGCCTTCGATCCCACCGCCCCGAGCTTCTCACCCTGTCGCCGCCCAGACATCAACCAAGCATCCAAAGCTGCACAACCTACCAGAGCACAAATTGCAATGCACTCCTGGCGCGTGGTGGTGGAGTCCGTGACGGTGGAGGACATGGCGGTGGATTGGGACGTGGTGGTATTGCAGGAGAACGGGTGGTGGTGGATCAGGCTCCTCTTGGGGCAGGAATTCAAGTGGAAATAACCCTTGAGCAGAGAGGAAGTGCAGCAGCTCAATCTTTCAAATTGTTTGAACGATTGGGTGCCGAGCTTTATCGAAAATTACTCAATCTCTAAAGTAAACTGGGTAAGTAGTCAATGATGTCATGATTGGCGCAGAGAAATTATGTAGGAAGTAATGGGAGAGTATAGAGGCTGCGAATTGTTTTTTGACGATTGAGAGCATTACAGAGACATTCGGGAATACTGTTGGGCACATGTTGTAGGATTAATATGAATGATTGCTCTTCATTAGTTTTTCAGTTATTGATTTCACAGTATGAACTTTTCTCTGAATGTTATTTTTGCGTACTTGCTGTTGCTATTCTTCTTATCTTAGCGTAAGAACTTCTATAAGGTGCCACTTCTGTGAATATTTGTCTTGGTTGGCTCCGAACTTGAAGTCAGGAAAAGACCTGAGCAAGCAATTTTGAGCTCAATTAAGTGTAATCTCGTCGAGTAGATGGCATAATTCGTAAAAACATCATATCTGTGTCAATTTGCGTCTCAAAACCTCGGAGTCGCGGATTGGGAAATTTGAGTCGCAAATAAGGCTCGATTAATTAGGGGGTTTATAAATTCCGAAGATTACTTTAACAAACCAAGCAAACTCGTCATGTTATTACCTCTCTCCCCACAACTATTATTATCTTCCTAACATCCTCAACCTCATCTCCGCATCCGCTCCTGTGGGCTCTGCGTGAGGTTAAACTAAGACCCTCTCAGGGGATAACCCATTGGTTTCCCTCTTCTCTTTAAAAAACCTTCACGGGGTTTTAAAGGGACTCTACGTAGTCCCGGAGGTTTGCTTTACACACATTGGGCAAGTTTTGGAGCACGCCTGCGTTTCCAAGTGGCATAGGCGGTAAAAGACGTGAGTAATTTGTCAGGTGTAGTTAAGTAAGTGAATTGACTGCTCTCATTTAATACTCCTCCCTTTAGTTTCCCAGTCTTGTCTTCAATACCCGCAAGACGTCCTTCTCCATCACGATGCCAGATGTAGTTAGGTGAATTGGCCAATCTTTTCAGCCTCTCCTCGTTCTTCATTATTTTCCTTTTGCAATATTTCCTACTGTAATTGCGAAAGTTCTCCTCTCCTCTTCTGCTTTTCTCTCTTCCACGATCAACAATTTCTCGGGGAAACCAACACTTAAATCCGATCGCATTGAGCATTGCCAAATTCAGGTTTCGACTCACAATGAGCAAGAGCAAAGCCAAAGGAAAGAAAGGCAAGATATATTCAGAACTCTACAATCAACTCTTCTACACCTTGTATATGGGCATGATTATATCCAATACTGTATTACTTATCCTGGTCTTTAGCACCAACGACCCTCGTACCTGCCTCGCCCATCTGTTTGATACTGCGCTCGATCTTTCTGTAAGCCCATTCAAAAGAAGGATACAAGAATGGCCCTGTCCGTAAATGGCGAGTTAGCAACTACTTCTTCTGGAAGGGATTTAGAGTTGTTGCTCCTGAGACAAGTCTCGAGAGCAGATATCTCAAGAGAAACTCCTCTTGAGACACTCCCGAATAGGAAGAAAAGTGCTCCCCCGATACGTACTCATATCAAATCGGTTGTCATCGACGCCATAAGCCTCCATACTGCAAGATCTCGGAGTCAGTATTGCCTAACAAGGTAGAATTTGGGGTTATGATACTGTCTCATGAGTTATCTACTCCCAAGACAGGTCTAGAGAGTTTAAAACTCGCGAGACATCCGTAGTAGGAAATTGTACTCCGAGAAATAGAGACACCTACTGATACGCTGGTGTCACAGTCGTCATCTTGTGACGGTTAATCTGCGAATAGGAGAGTTAGTTTCTGCTTATTTTAGACGGCCTTAGGAAGAACTTGAGCTCAGGCCTGTTCCCGGGACAGTTTTCAAAAGGGAACGTTCCCGATCGAGAGAAATAAAAGTCTGGTCGGCTCCCAAAACACACCCGAATAGGAAAACAGCCCTTCCCCCATACGTACCGCATAGTTCCACGAAAAGAATCGCACTTTCTCGTATATTTGTTGCGGGGAAAGCGTGTCGCCCCAAGTGTGAAGCAGCTTCTCGTACATGCCGTAGACCCCGAGTTTACTTTTTTTCACACTGTGAGCCGTTATCGAGTCTTGCAAGGATGTGGTAACATACTCAATCTTTCGCAAGCGTCCATAGACGCTTAGTTCATTGTAAGTCATGCCCTGCTAGTCGTCAGAATACTTGTAGTTGAGAGCGGAGTGTGGGTCCTTGCCATATCTGCCTCGTCCGCCTATAGAGCTTCGTCAGTATTTTTCCTCCTTTAGAAATTGCGATCTTGATCATGCAGTCTCTTACCTGAACGTAGCTCTCGGTCAAAGGTTCTAGCTCAGCTGTTGGCGGAGCGTCCAGGAATTCCTGTAGGAGTCCAAGTCCAAAGTTCTCTTTCTGAGAAGCCCAGTAAATGAAGCGTTTCAGATCAGTTTTGGAGATGCCGCCGATGGGATTGATACTGCAGCACATCACTGTTAGAGAGAATACGGGTTGAACTAGATTGGAAAACGACTTACTCGGCTGATGAGCAATCGTACTTCCTGTGAAGCTTGCCGTCAGCGTTCAGGTCATCATGTTATAAAACTGCAAATACGTCAATTATACTTACGTATAATACCCACGAAGTTGTTCGTCCACATTAGCACTTCCCAGCACCAACAAACTTCCAGGAGCTCCTTCGCGGCGGCCATTAATCTGAGGGAGAAGTTGAGCCAAGGTATACGCGTTAACCTATAATTTCTGCGTCAGAGAGTGGTTCCTCAATGGCTGACGGGAGGAGCATTTGCTTACCATTCTCAGGCGAGCCTGTATATTTCTAGAAGAGTGAGTAAATATATGCCATGGGAAGGAGTTTTCTTTCTTTTTGTTGACTGAACGCTGGGAAAATAAAGTGGAAGACATACTGCAAGGCAAGATTTGACACTTTTGTGCCGCCATACATCTTGAACTTGGGCTCAAAACCGGTGGTCGAAGTAAAGAGCTTTACCTGCAAGTTTTCGGAGTTAGTATACCTCGCAAAATATCCCAAAATGGAGATAATAATCTGAAAAATTGAGGTACTCACTTGTGCGTCGTATACTGGGTCAATGCTGGAGTACTCAATTTAGCATGCCTGAAATAAAAAAATGTGATGCAAGTATGTCCTCGGGCAATGGTAGTTAAACCAGCAACGGGGCATGTAGGAGGATTTGGGAGAAGACAGATACGCACTCAAAGTCCAAGTGATTGGCACCGATAACTTCTGCTAGATCTGCAGCTCTCTTGCGGGTCTGGGAAGAACTGTTCTTCTCCATGCCCATGTAAGCGGTCTGTTGACATGGAGGCACATTAGCTGCTGTTGTGCTAAGTGGCGATGGAGAAGGTATCAACTCGAGGGCTCTTACATAAAAGATCCGATTAGCGATTTCCTGCGGACTCTTGGGTACCCAGGTGCTCCCTTCCTCTTCTCCACAGATGCGGTGCAGATCTAAAAGGACCTGAGGGTTCTCTCCCGACTCTATTGCTTGGTGAACTAGCCGTGTCATAGAATGAACTGCACCGGAAGTAGTCAGCGTTGTACTTGGTGGACGGAAGGGGCAAAGTGATAGCGAAGCAAACAATAGGGGTGTGAGCCGAATGACTAACGAAAGAATTTGAATTGAAGCACAAACTGAATCCTCACGTACCTATAACGGCAGTTGCACATGAATCGATTCCACCGCTGAGGGGCAGGAAAAATCCTGCTTGCTTTCTGCAATGTCCACAGTGAGTAAAGGGGCAATCTGACAATTCTAGGGCGGCTTACGATCTGCGGAGATAATCGAACTAAAAGTGTCCCAATTCAGTCAAGGTATCAAATCAGTGGGTGACGAAAACATACAAGATAGCATGCAGGGCCATACGCGATTTCACCCTCGGGCACATTGTATACAACAACTATAGGAGGTGTGGGATGGAGTAGAAGGTCAACCTCATCGCCTTCTCTGGATAAGGACACTAAAAGCTGTGTTAGCTACTCTCGTTCGCCAAATCAAGGGGCCCACTTACTATCCACTTCGATGCGTTCATACTTTGGTTGATCTCGAGTTTGCATTGCTCGGCTTTTCTGTTCGCGGTACGATCTCACCTCTTCCAAGTCAATGGTGGCAGTTATAACCTCAACGTTGTTCAAGGAGAATTGGCTTCCCTGAGCGAGAACTTTCCCATTCGCGAGAATGAGGGCGCAGCCGTCGTCTGAATATTATGAGGATAGGTCTACTCATGCTTCGAGCACACTTACAATACAGTCTGTCCCCATCGCCTGCGATTATGAGTCAGCGTCTGGTATCCAGGAATGGGATAGAAAAAAGAGATGTGGAAAACATACATCCTTGCTGATTGGCATACAGATATATGCCACCGCTCTTCAAAGTTGCTGAGACGATCAGCTCAACTCTTGTATGAAGCTTACGCAATTCGTGATGGCTTCCGGAGGAGTTAGTGTAGATTTCACATCCATCCAAGCCCATGGCAATGTGAGGAGCCTGTGGCGTAAACTAGATATCGCGGAGTCAGTATACCTTTATTTGGTAGAATGATGTTGGAGGGTTTGAGCAGAAATGGGTAAAAACGGGTGGAAAACTCCATTTCACGGCCGCAAGTGGAAAGTATGCGAGCACCTACCAGCTCTTCACAGGTCTCGCAGCCGAGGGCAGTGTCTAAAGTGGAAATGAGTGCGTCCTAGACGATTGCGAGTCAGTCCATCTCGACCCATTTCACACGCACTATAGGACCCCCAAACCTACCCCAATTGGCACTGTCTTCTGACCCGTTCTGAAAAAGCTCGGAGTTAGCATAAACTCATCAGGAAATTTCCCGGGAGCACGTTATTATCTGAAACCAAGGGATAATTTACATCTTGCTGATGGAACGAGGCAAATAATGGTTCTCCACGACTCTGGTTCCTTTCCACGGGGTAAACTGGCACCTGTAGATCAGCACAATTTCCTTTGGGGGTTTCTTGGGTGCAGGTTTTATCTGAAACTGAAAGGGACAGAAGTTACGTACGTATCGCATCTCATAATAGTTGCCATCGTTGGCCAATGACATCTTCGGGCGAATGAGTAGCTAAAGTATTCGGAGTAAGTATGAACGCTGTCAAGAATCTGTTTCAGGGACCTTTCCGTCTGATTCGCAGAGGGAGAAAGGGGCAGAAGTTACATACTATTTTCTTGTTGTAAACGATGATCCTGCAGTTGTATCTGACAGACTGCATAAACGGAGAGTCAGTAATTTCCTAATGAGGATGTCTTAGGAGTAAACGGAGTACGAAGTTCCCGTATAGGGGTACATCAGGACCAAATGAGTAATAATCGCAAACGGAAATTGGGAGTGGGAAGGGTAACATAGGAGAGCCGACTGTCTATACCTTGTGCTTCGCTGGCATACCGATATCCAGAAGGATGTCCTGGCAATCGGGATGTTGAATGATCTCCGACAGACATTCCCATGAATGCAAGATTGTGTCATCCTCGAGAAAGTGGTCTAAGTGGTCATTAATTCATTTCCTAGGCCGGATGCATATGTAGAGAGATAACTCGACGAGGGAAAACAGACCTAAGCATCCGTACCCGCAGATTTCCAACTCCGGACCGACTCTGAGTTTAGCGCCAGCAAGCTTCGCCTTCTTGATGCTTTCAATAATCCGCTGGAGGTTGCCCTGGAAGTCGAGAGCCCACTGGTTCAAGCTCTAAATAGGGGATGTAAGCTGAGATCTTTAAGACTGCCGTAAGGGCACGTGTACGTATTGCCAGTGATTGACAAAACCGTAGGGCTTATGTTCACAGACACTACGAAGGGCCTGAGGCTGCATCCGAGAAGAAAAGGTGAACGTACACATGTTGCGACGGTGATGAGGTGACCCATCTTGTCTGTGTTTCTGAAAGATTTCGAAACAGGTTTCAAACGCTGCAATTTAGGTGATTGATTGAATGTTTGGAGGGAAACGGTTGTGAGAGATTGGGGGTAAAAAGAAAGGTATCCTCGTACCGCTACGTTATTCAGTTGGGAATGCGTTTGTAAGCCCGAAAAGGTTCCGCTGTGCACGTGATAAAAGTTCACACAATAACAATTAGCGCCGAAAACCCCTAGGCTAGCGTTCCTTATGGGAATATACTATACTAGTGGCCTAAAAAGGTTAGTTGCGTGATCAGCGCCTTGGTTAAAACAGGTAGCGTCGATTGATTGATTGATTGATCCATTTGACGTGCTGTGTAAGTCTAAGACTATAGTAGCATGTCCGGAAAAACCCTCAGGATCCCAGCGAGTCTAATATGTAGAAAGCAGCCTCTTACACTAAACTGTACCCAAAAAACCAGCTTCTGCTTCAAGGGAGATCCCGAATCTTCCCTGCCCTCGCTCTCTACCTCTACTTATGACCTTCCTCTACCCTTAGCCTTCCTACTAGTGCGACTTTCCTCTAAATCTGACCTTCATCCATATATATATTCGGTACATGTGCCGTATCAAGAGTAGGTATATAGTAATCGTGTGTTCAGAAACTCGTAAATGTTGAGCAAATAACTTTGTATCTTCGTGAGTGTAAGTTCGAAAATCGAGGCCGTGAAAACTGCGTCGCTGCCCCAGAGGGCTCCAATCGATCGATTGTGCTAGGGGTTCCATTGAACACCTCGGTGCCCTACACAGGTAGTCGTTTTCCATCTTTCGTTAATTCTGTGCTCTGTCGTAGTGGCCGTCTGTTTTGTGGCCTCGGGGGCCACAACTCCAAACCGTCGAATTCAGTCTCAAGCTCGGCTCTCCAGACAGTAAAAATTGCTGAAGGTTTGTAGGGGACACTCGTACAGGCGTTTGAGAAAGGAGAGCATTTGGGTACTCTCCCTGTCCTCCTCTGGACGTCCTCCAAACAGTAGTGTCGTTAGGCGCCTGTTAATAAATCTACCTTATAATTACCTTTAGTTTATAGAAAATTTTGTTGATTTCGAGCCTGGTAAGTAAACAGCTAGCATTAGTCAGGCGTACCTAAATATCCTATCCGCAAGCCGGTCCCCACTTTATGACGATTGAGAGGCAAAGTAGAATGGTTCAGCATTTTGAGACCGGCCTGCTAGGCGATGCTGAGAGGTACGTCTCCAATCGTTCAGCCAAATTGAAGGATTGAAACTGACAGGTACAATGTGGTTCGTATCAGCGTCATTGCATCATTCAGCCGATTTGAGGCATTGATACTGGCTATACTGGGAAGAAGGTGCGCAAATCATTGAGCCAGATCGAAGGATTGGAACTGATAGGCACAGAGTGATCCATTGATTCGAATCACTATCAGTATCCGCATCCGTATTATTCATGTCCATCGTTCAACGAATTTGAACAATCCAAAAGATATTCTCAAAATCGCCTGCCATGATACACGTGACTACCAAGGCTCTGAGAAATCCCATTGTATTCATCCACACAGGAGTATTAATATAATCTATCCATATCAACAGTTCGTGCTCGTCTCGGTCCTGCCAAGGAAAACGCTGGAAGCAGGCTCGCAATCCACATAAAGAAGAATCTAAACTCCGAGCAACGCTCAGAATGATTCGGATTCAACAGCATCCTCCTCTCCTCCTTCGACTCCCACTCAAAGTAAATACCTCTTCCCACTCCCTCATACCGCCTAACCCCCAATTCTGCCTACTCTTGGGTCTCCGCCTCCTCCTTCCTCCCCCTTCCTCGATTGTCATTCCGCTCTTGATGCTTGCACCATCACTTGCGCCTCCATTCCAGTTCCCGCTATCGCCATATTGTATCCCGCTCATCGGATCATCAGGATCTATCTCCCCCAATTCAATCTTCGTTAAAATCATTCGTGCCAACCGATTGAAAACCTCGTCAACATTCTCCCCTGATAACGCAGATACTTCCACCGATACAGGTATATTTGCCGAGCTCGCCCATTTCGACGCTTCTTCCGCAGATACCTCTCGTCCATCAGGCGCAACCGTAGCTTTGAGTTGAGACCCCAGACTCATCCCTGTATTCGAAGCGACTGAACCGCCGGCGTTGAAGGGAAATGAGGAGCCTTTGCTGCTGACACTAGATGGCGTTGCAGGAGGCAGCGATGTATCTATTAAAGAGTTGTTCTCGTTTGCGAGATCCACTTTGTTGCCTACGAGGAGGACTGTGAGGTTTGGGGAGGCGAGGGCGCGTGCGTCGTTCATGAAGGTTGGGAGGCTAGTGAAGGTGTTGTGGGAGGCTATGTCGTAGACTAGAACTGCGCCGGCTGCGCCGCGGTAGTAGGAGCGCGAGACTGAGCGGAATCGTTCTGTGCCTGCTGTGTCCCAGAGCTGGACTCAATTAGTCGTTTATCCAGAAGTGGAGGACAATGAGGGAATTTCGTACTTGGAGCTTTATTCGCTTCCGTCGTGAACCAGTGCCGACTCTTATGATCTTGCTAGCAAACTCCACCCCTATCGTCTGTGATGAAAGCACTCTCCACTCGTTCTTTACAAAGCGATGTAGCAAACATGACCTGTGATTCTCCGTCAGCATGCTATTCGATCCGCATACGCCAGGAATAGTGTTCTTTACTTCCCGCTCCCACTCGGACCCAGGAGAATGATCTTCGCCAAGTAATCGTACATGCTTCCCAATTCCTACGTCTCAATCAGTATTTCTTCATTGCATATTCACTGTGCAACCAACCTGATCTCTCGCCGTTCCCCCAGACTCGTCACTAGCAGCCGATGATCTCCTTGGACGCACCATCTTGTCTTCTAGTCGATGGTGCAGCAGTGTGCAAGGCCTTCATGTGCAAGTGTTGGATGTCGTCGTCGTGAATTCAAGCTTCTGGATCCCTGTTTTGATAGATTTTGACGCGCGACAGCATCACGTTCGTTGTCTCGGTTGTCTTATCGAGGTCCACAGCCGTCGGCGTTTTGAGTGAAGTCATCTCCGGCGCGAGGCTGAATGTGGAAAGCGCCCCCACGTGAGATGTGCCGAGGCTTGTGATTGAGTTCATAAGACGTTGGAATTCGTTCAGCGATTCAACATTTCGTCTTCGATTCATCGATTATTCATTCGTTGAATACAAAATGAAGATTGAAGGAAGAACATTTGTCATCTCCGGAGGGTAAGTTGTCTTGGAATAGTGGTGGAAACGGTTGCTGATGCGGTCCTCCAGAGCTTCCGGCCTTGGAAAAGCATGTGTCGAGGAGATATGTGCCAAGGGAGGTTATGTGGCTATTCTTGATATGAATGAAGATCTTGGCCAAGAGGTCGTAAAGGAGATAGGAGGTGGGAAGACCAAATTCTTTCAGTGCAACGTTTTGGAGACGGAAAGTATTACAGCGGCTGTGAAGGGTGCTCTGGCTTGGTCGAAGGAGACTGGAAAAGAGATTGGCGGTGTTGTTGCTGCTGCGGGCGTTTCAACTCCAGCCAAGGTAGGCCCTCTTTCTCTAATCATTCAGCATGTTCAAGCAACCACTTTCTACGAAAGCTACTCGAGTGGGAGAGCTTCCAAGATCTATGGCCATGTCACGTCATGGCATGCATAGAAGGAGGCTGGATCACAGCTCCCGTATTCTGTAAAAGAGTTGCCCTTGCTCTAGTCAAGCAAAGTTAATTGTAGCATACAGATCCTTGATAGAGATGGCAACCCATTCAGCCTCGATGACTTCGACTTCGTAATGAACGTCAACGTCCGAGGAACTATCGACCTGATCCGTCAATGCCTACCACATATGGCCAAGACCAAGCCAGTTGGAGAGGATGGTGAACGAGGAATTGTCATCATGGTGGCCTCCTCAGCGGCGTTTGATGGGCAGCCGGGTCAAGGTAAGGCGTTGCCTCCGCTGAAACTGCTGTCCTGTTTACTAACATTCATGCGTAGTTGCATATAGTGCATCCAAGGGAGCCATAGCTTCCCTCACCCTCCCAATGACTCGAGATCTCGCACGCTACGGCATTCGAGTTGTCACTATCGCGCCCAGTCTCTTTGACTCAAGAATGACCGCTATGATGTCCGACAAAGTCCGAGCCAGCTTGACCAGAGTGATGGAATTCCCATGTGAGTACCTCAGACCCCCTTCCCAAACCCCTGGAACAGAGTATGTTGATAAGAAGCAGTGAGACCGGGAAAACCCCACGAATTTGCTCAACTCGTGACTCAGGGTATTGAGAATATTATGCTAAATGGCGTTGTGCTTCGACTTGATGGAGGAATGAGAATGCCGAGTAAGATGTGAATAGCTTTGTACAATACTTATGTTTCTTGAGTTCATGTATATGTTTGTCTTTTTAGCTCCAGGCTTCTGAGGTGTTTAGGAACCTCACATCAAGCGTAAACGACAAGTCATGAGCCTTGTGACCTCCAAATAGCAACTGACTCTAAAGCCATCGAGCCAACAACGCCATAATTGCACTGTGTTATATTACTCACGTGGTATTGACCTTCGAGATGAAGGATATCGCACCAATGGAACTCCCACCAAGATCGGTAGAAACTCCTTCAGCCTCGGGATATATTTAGCCTGCGCAATGAGCTTGATCACTTAACTTGGAAAATGTTTCAGGTAAAACGGATGTTTTGATTCAGGCTGTTTATTTGTGTCAGTTGACTGTGGGCCACTTGGTCATGATCCCATGAATTAGGGGTTGAGCCGTTTGTCTTGAGCCCATTTTGAGTGTTTTGGTAACTTGTATTGAAGTTATAAATTGAGTTCGAAAAGATCGCTTTGGATTGGACCTTTGTATAGGTCTTCCATTTTCGTGAAACGTCAAAGTATGGTAAGCTAGTCAAACCTCGCTTTTTATCTCAACAGAATAGGGCCTGCTTTGCTGTGCATATGCTCTGATCGGCATGAATTTCCGAGGTCTCTTCGGCCTCTCTCATGTACAAACACATCCTTTGAAAAATCATGAAGAAAAAGTTTCGAACTTCGGATTAATTCGAGCTGGGAGAGGCAGCTGATGGCCAAACGGGTCATTTCCATAATAGACTTTGATATTTTGCCTGTATTTCTCGCAGATAAGAAGATGCGGATCCTAGTAACGCTCGGAGGGAAGTATTGGGAACGCAACGTCTTGTTTGCTGGGTAGAAAGGCTTGGATGTCATCGAGAGATTCGGAGAGATGTCGTTGTTTGGAGCCGTGTTCCCCTTTGGAGACGAACGGAGGGTTTGCTTCCGGAGCCTATTTCGGATGCTGGATGCTGGGTGCGTCGGATGTTCCGTGAATTTTCTCGTATGGTTCGTTATTGTCCAATAGCTGTTTTTGGTAGATTTTTGGTGAGATATCCATATGGATCCAAAGATTTATGATTATGTGGATCGTTGAGAGCAGTGCTCTTAGTTTGGGTTGTTGATTTCCTCTCTGGCACGCTCAAATGAAATCCCGCATGCCAAAGGCTTTCTTTCTGATTGCCTCCAACTAACCTCGTTCTCGCCATATCTTCGGTTTTCGTCATCACTCCTTCCGAAACAGAAAGTGAGATGGGCTACAGGTACAGGCATGCTGGGAACACAAGGCCCCTCCCCAAGAAGAAGGCTATGACAGAGCTGTCCCTGAACCTGGACGAGAGCAACTCGAATGGGAGTGGTTAAATATGAGCTGTTGAATTACCTTCGAATTGACCAAATAGCCAATTACAGGGGCTAACGCCATTGATGCACGTACCTTTTATCCCTGCAGGACGGTAAACCAGCTTCGGATTACGACTTGCAGCCGTGCCACAGTCAACAACCATCTAACGGACATCCCACCTCCACTCTCCAGTCACCTTCTTCCATATCTCCCACTACTATGCCTCCCCACATACCTCCCACCCAACCAGTGCCGCACTCTACTAGTGCATCTAGTTACCGCATCTGTCCAACCCCCCGCCGCCGCCTCACTCCGAGATCATAGCTCTTCGCTGCTTATCCTGAAGCTTGGAAGTACGCCGCGCGCATTTCAACTACGGGATGAAAGCACCGCATCTAAAAACATACCAGTGTCTCCGTGTGTGGAGCTCCTGTTAGGCCACGTACAGGTCAATACAAATTAACTTTGGCACTCACAGCTATGAACCATGAAACTCACTGGCCAGGGATAAGCATGATACTCACCACCTGCTTCTGATCCGGCGCACATCACCTGCAACTTTCCCACCAGTAGTCCACCGCCAATTCATACTTGTATATACATACCGAAGATGCGTACGGAGCACGCCTTCTCGCATCCTCAATCTCAACAGAATTCTGGACCCTCTTCTTCCACAATGTCGAAACGCACCATAACACCCATTGATAAACATTGGACTTTCAAGCAAGCAGATAACGAGGAATCCAAGTTCTTGCCTGTTGCTCAATTCCCAACGAATATCCACCTAGACCTCATCGCCAACGGCATCATCGCAGATCCCTTCATTGGCAAGAACGAGAACGATGTGCAATGGATTGGCGAGGCCGTCTGGACCTACAAGACGAAGTTCCCCTCCCCCATACTCTCAGCAGAGGAGCGAAGTAGCGTCAAGGCGATTTTGGCATTCGACGGATTAGACACATTCGCCACAATTGTTCTCAATGGCAAGGAAATCCTGAAAACGGAGAGCATGTTCATTCCAGAACGAGTAGACGTCACAACCCATTTGAAGAAGGAAGGAGACAATGAACTGGAAATCACATTCGAGAGTGCCTATCTCAAGGGATGTGCAATTGTTGAGGCGCATCCAGATCACAGCTGGGGGTGCTGGAATGGTGATACTTCCAGATTGGCTGTCCGAAAGGCACAATATCACTGGGTATGTAACCCCCTTTCCTCTATGCATGCCATGCTAACGAAATTGAAATAGGGATGGGATTGGGGACCAACACTCATGACTTGCGGACCTTGGCGGCCAATCAATCTCGAGATCTTCTCCTCGCGAATTTCGGACCTCTACTTTACGAGCAACGTCGACGAGTCCCTGAAATCCGCAGAATTTGTTGCGAAGGCAGATATAGAAGGTACGGCGTCGGAAGTCAAGTTCGATATATCATTAGATGGCAAGGAATTGGCTTCGAAAACGATGAAGGTGTTAAAGGGTCATGCTACGCACACTTTCAAAATCGAAGATCCTGCGTTGTGGTACCCAATTCGATATGGAGAGCAACCCCTATACACAATCACTGCTACTCTTCTCGATGGTAGTTCAGAAGTCGATTCAGAGAGCAAAAAGTTCGGTCTGAGAAGGGCAGAACTTGTTCAAAGATCAATGACTGATCAGCCGGGAACGACGTTCTTTTTCCAGATCAACAACATCCCGATCTTCTGCGGTGGTAGCGATTGGATTCCAGCAGACAACTTCCTTCCGCGAATCACCAAAGAGAAGTATTATGATTGGGTGAAGTTGGTAGCAGACGGAAACCAGTTCATGATTCGAGTGTGGGGCGGCGGCATCTTCGAGGAGCAAGCATTTTACGATGCCTGCGATGAACTCGGTATCCTCGTGTGGCAAGATTTCATGTTTGGCTGTGGAAATTATCCAGCATTCCCAGAGTACTTGAAGTTGGTCAAGGCGGAAGCCGAGGAAAACGTGAAACTTCTCCGCCACCATCCGTCGATTGTCATCTGGGCAGGAAATAACGAGGATTACCAGTACCAGGAGTCAGAAAAGCTCACATACGACCCCGAAAACAAGGATGCAGAGAGCTGGCTGAAGACAGATTTCCCGGCAAGATACATCTACGAGAAGATCCTCGCAGATGCTTGCAAAGAGCTGATTCCAGACACGTATTACCACTTTGGTAGTCCTTACGGTGGTAAAGATACCACTGATCCAACTGTTGGTGATATGCATCAATGGAACGTCTGGCATGGCACCCAGGAGAAATACCAAAATTTTGACAAGTTGGTCGGAAGGTTCGTCTCGGAATTCGGCATGGAAGCTTTCCCCAACATCAAGACAATAGACGCATTCCTTCCCTTGGGCAAGGATGATCCAGATAGGTTCGCTCAATCCTCGACCGTCGATTTCCACAACAAAGCGGACGGCCACGAACGCCGTATTGCTCTGTACCTTGTCGAAAACTTCCGCTACGCACCCGATCCTCTCGAACAGTTCATCTATTCAACGCAACTCATGCAAGCTGAATGCCTGGCAAGCGCCTACCGTCTCTGGAAACGGCAGTGGAAAGGCCCTGGTAAAGAGTACTGCGGCGGTGCTCTCGTATGGCAGATCAACGACTGCTGGCCCGTTACCTCCTGGTCGATCGTCGATTTCTACCTCAGGCCCAAGCTCGCATACTACACCGTGAAGCGCGAGATGGCACCCATCTCCTTGGGCGTGACCCGAAAAGAGCATCTTGTGCCAAAAGACAAGCACACCCGCGCATACATTAAGAAGACCACTCAGATCGAGATCTGGGGCAGCAACCTCACACTCGAAGATCTGAAAGTCGATGTAGTAGTGAAAGCTTTCGATGTCATCACAGGCAAAGAAACCTACTCCAAGACTGTCAAATCAGGGCTTGTCCTCCCGGAGAATCGCAGCACAGAAATCACCGTCATGGATGTACCCAGCAAAGTCAAGGACTCGGGAGAAGAAGGTCGCATCGTGGTTGCTGTGTATTTGTTTGAAGAGGGCAAGCAAATTGCACGATATATCAACTGGCCTGAACCATTGAAATACGTGCATTTGCAAAAAGCAAAACACTTGACTGCGGATGTGTCAAGAGACGGCAAGACGGTGGAGGTATCGGCAGAAGTTCCGGTCAAGGGTGTTGCGCTCGAGTGTGAGGATGACGATGTGAAGTTTGATGACAATTTGGTGGATATTGTCCCTGGCGAGATCGTCAGCATCAGCGTCGCCGGTGCGAATAAGGGGACGAAGATCGAGACGAGATACTTGGGGATGTTGTAGGTCCATGTCTACCATATGCGCAGGCCCTTTGTTTCTGGATTTTGGCCACTGAGGTGGCAATTGATCTGGTAAAGAGTACGAAATATAGACATAGCCGACGATAATGAGGTGTTGGCGTCAATTGATTGGTTTTCCGAGTCGACACAGACGTTGTGAACAGCTCTCTTTCTGCCGAACTCACAGATGTGAAATCCCTCAACGAGATGTCTCGAGTGGGCATTCTCGTGAGTTTTAGTTGCTTAAAATCTTCGAGTTTTGAATTTTCGTGTTAGTGGGAGAAGGAGAAATTCATTTTACCCGCCAGCCCTTTTTATCCGCCTGCATTTGGGACACCCTACAACGTCAATATGTCCCTCTTCAGCTCATCTGATTAGTGGTATTTCATGGAGGCTAATATTCCGTAGCCAAAATCTGGTAACGGTGCTCCTCACAGGTACTCTTCTCTTAAAAGTAGAAGAGGGTTGAAGTATAAGGAATTGTGGTTGTGGAGGAGCATGGACTCCTGTGTGCGGGTTGTTGCCAAGACGGAAATGAGAAGGACAAGGTTTCCCACATTCAAGATTCCACGGTGATGGATCTCACATGATTGGACTTCGAAAGCAAGTAAACAAGAGTGAATTGAAGGAGTTCCGCATTCAAAATGCAAGGCTGCAGCCTCGTCTCATTTTTATTAGTCTCCGGTCTATTTGTCCGAGCCCGATTCAATTCCTGGTCTTAAACTTAGCCTCTTCAATCCCCTGCTTACTTTTACGTGAGACGTACGATAGCCCTTTTCTCATTGGCTCGCATTTGCAAGATCGAAGGGTTGTGAATCTCAGGTCAGCGCTAGCGCAAGGCTGAAAATAGGCGCTTGGTGACTAGTCTTACTAACATCTGTTAAGGGCTCGGCGACGTTGATGGCAATGTTATGACAAAAACATAAACATGCACTTCTTCCTTCTTCAAATTGCCTTTCTTTCTGATCGAAAATTCCGCTTTTTTCTACGTTCCTTGAATGTCTCAGCAGTTACTCAAGGAAGTGCATGATCGCCGCCAGCGATCTCAATCTCCAAGATTTAGCCTTTACAGCTATATTCAACCCTTTCCCAGACCCGCCAGCATGATGAAGCAGAAGTCTGTTCTCATCACAGGTTGTAGCGAAGGCGGCATTGGTGATGCGCTCGCGCAGGAGTTTCTCAAGAAGGGATTGAAAGTCTTCGCTACAGCGAGGAATTTGAACTCAGTGCAGCATTTGAAAGAAATGGGTTGTGAGATCTGCAGGCTAGATGTTACAGATGTGGAGAGTGTAAAGAGCGCTGTGGAGTTTGTGGCGAAGGAGACTGGTGATGAACTGGGGGTTCTTGTCAACAATGCTGGCACTGGTAAGTTACCCCTTTGACCCTCTGTCTCATTCAAGAACGAATCCCTCAATAACGAAGTTTGGAACTACTGCTAATCTTACATAATAACAGCATACAACCAGACGATCCTCGACACTGACATCGCAATGTCAAAACAGCAATTCGAAGTCAATTACTGGGGCGTACTTTCCACAACACAGCAGTTCTTCCCCTTGCTCCGCAACGGCAAGGGAACGATCGTCAATATCGGATCCGCAATGAACTTAGTTCCATGCCCATATACGAGTTGCTATCGCAGCACAAAGGCCGCACTAGAAGTGCTGAGCCATGCGATGAGAGTCGAAATGGAGCCGTTTGGGCTTCATGTTGTTCATGTATGCATATCCCAATACAATACTTAGGGGGAAACCCACTAACATAACCAAAAAGGCATGTCTAGCATTCGTCCAGACCCGTCTCCAAGACAAGGCCCCCATGGAAGGAAAAATTCCTGCAGATTCACTCTACAACCCCATCAAAGACAAAGTCGAAGCCTACATGAAAATCTTTTCTCCCACTATCCCCGTCGATGTCTTCGCCGAGCGTTTTGTACCGCTGGTATTGAAGAGGAATCCACCGACGGTTATCTATGATGGTGGAGGCATTTTTATGACGAGGATGTTGGCTTTCTTGGGGGCCATCTTTGGTGTTAGGACGTTCGATTGGGCGTGGGGGTTTGTTAGTGGGCTGCCGGAGTTGAGGAGGATTTTGAGGGATAGGGAGAAGGATAAGACAGTATAAAGAAGGAAAGGTGATGTGTATGGTGTTGAGAGAGCGGTTTTTATCTTTCCTGACATACTCCAGGGCCTTCAGTTCACGGTTTTCGTTAAACATCTGAGAATCAAGCGTCTTGACCTTTACCCCTTTTGACGCAAGCGCTCCTTCAAAACTACAAGCTATTGACCCCTTTCCTACGCAGCAAAGCACATGACATCGCCAGCTTTGAAATTTTGTTGCACATCTTATTTCTCCTCACGGCCTCACGGTATCGCTTCTTCGCTAGGGAGGCAGCCAATCATGCGAGACGATCACAGCAGTATATGTTTCACTGCACACCTCATTTTCTACTTTGCTGCCGCTAGTGCACTCTTTGAGCCAAGAGGCACCTGAAGCACATGCGAGCCCCAAACTTTGAAGTTCTATTGCACTTCTGATCAGAGCCTTTGTGGAAATCTTTCTAGAAAAGTTGTCGTTAGTGAGCAATAGACGGCAAGAAAGGGAAGGAAAGCCGCTTTCTGTCTGTTATAACCAGATCATAGGTTCGTCCAGGTGCAAAAACAACGAATCAAGATATCTGGGTCAGTCCTGTTCTGAGACTTAATTCTTGGCTTCTTAGGAGTTATCCATATCATGAGGCTGATGCCGCTTGGTTATGATGCAGTTATTCTAAGCAGACATGAGTCGCTGAGCAAACAATCTCATCTGAAAGTCAAATCTGCTCGTATAAGAGTAGTCTTCATTTCCTCAATTCTCTGGTTTCTGATTCGTTCAAATTGTCTCCAAGATTATTTTCTCTCGTAGCAGTACTTTGACTTCGGAAGATTGCTCCAATCGTCGGATCTAAGTTCACTTCCCAAAATTCATCAATTTCTGAAGTCGTGTCAGATAAGTCAACAAATCTCAGGCCTCGAGGCAATGCAGCTAAGAAATCTTCCTCTGGACAAAAAGTAACATCGTTACTCAGCAGGAGCCTGCCAATACCGTTTCCTCCGAGGTAGCCTCAAAGTTCGGTTGCGCATGACGATGACGAGGCCGTAATGCGTCTGAACCCTATCTGGCTTGACCAATATGATACAAAGGAACAGATGGACATCTGCTTTCGTGATTTGCTTCCCATTCTTGCCCTAAGGATTGATCAAAGCTATCCTATCCCATCTACCATGAAAAACCTTCGGCCTTAAAGGCTCCGGGAGATTCCTGGCTCCAAAGTTTCAACTCTATCTCTTTCAATGTAAAGAGTGCCCAATCAGAGTATATCGAGGCGCCTACAAAGAATATAGGTGGCCTCTCCCGTTTTGTTGTTCTCGAACGAGCTCGGATTATGTTCGACAAGCTTTGGAAGCGCTGCCCAGAATTCTACCTCTTGGGACTCGCATATGACCAATTAAGCGACGGAAACTTGATGAGGAAGAAAAGAAGGATCGCTCAGAGAGAAATGATCGGCTGCTTCAAGAGGCTTCGCACTTGATATCGGATCAAAAACAGAGAGCTCTCACAGGAGTTCAGCAGGAGATTGCGGACCATTCAAAAGATGTCGAACTTACCGGACATGAAAGCCGGGCAGGAGAAGGGTTTTAATCAATGTAAATTGGGGACCGAGGCACAGCGAGTACCATACCCTCTTCTAGTGATGCTTCAGGTGCAGTGGTATCTGATGTGAGAGCATACAGAGATTCGACCGCTCCGAACTCTTTGGATGCAAGCAAGAACACGTTACAATATCCAGACAAGCTCTTGGTGGATACGATCCAGAAACTTTGGCTTCTTCTGCATGACAAACTATGGACAAAGTCGGATTTGCAGGGCCTCTCTTAAACGATCTTCCCAAAGACGAAAGGAGCCTCCATCTGTGGAAGGAGCTCATTGAGCTCGGCAGTCCCCCGACGTGGAACGGTGAAACAAAGTCTTTTGACGAATGGAGAGGTCAAAAGGTAAAGAAGAGGGCGTGGAAAGTGTACAATAACGGAATTCCGACCAACAATACACACTTTCTCGAGACTAAGAACGAGAGGAGTTGGAGAATATTGAGCTTCAATGTCGGAGCCTTCTGTCAAGAAAATGGATTCAGGGAGGTTGCAACGATCCTTTTGGCAACCTAAGTCACCTTGGCCAAAGTACAACATATTAGTTGAAAATCTTCGTCGAAAGATAGACCTGCTGAAAGAGTACCTACAACGAAAAATTGAATCATAGCAGTCCTCTCATTTAGCCATTTCCTCGAGCCCCTACTACCGACAGCCTGCTACGGCGGCAACGCCACGCAGAGTTGGCTAAACTTCTGGAATATCATCTGGGAAAAGTCACGGCAGCTGTCTCCTAATCATCCTCTAAGGTGCCTCCGAGAAAAATACTCAACTCACTTTGGCAAAGAAAAGATTGACGCAGCGACTTTCTGGATGCATGACGCTCTGAGCTCGAGTATTCGTCAGTTCGATGAGGGTAAGGTCGAGCTCTCAGACGATCAATGAGATGACCCTGTGTACGATCTGTTGATGGTTCTGATGCCAGAACGGAACGTGTTGAATGGAGAGGTGGACTGGGAAAAGGAGAGGACGAGATTTGGCTAGTATGCTCGAGCTTGAACAAACCTTTCGATATAATTATCATTATCTCCAAACGGAATCCCTGGGTTTTTGCACCTCACTGAAGACGCCATTGGAGGTCTTGACACCACGATGGATTATTCCTGAAGCCATGGCCGACATTATTGCTGCCTTATTATTACTTTTGTCAACACGCCGTCCAAGCCCATGCTACACCACCATCACCACCCCAACTCCTTCGCTTCCTCAATGACCAAGCAATCACTTCTCATTCGGGCCCGCAATCAAAACCTTAATGCCCTTCCCAGCCTTAACACTCTTAAACGCCTCCTCAGCCTCCTCAAACCTCACAGTCCCCGTAATCAACTTCTTAACATCCACCTTTCCTTGACTCACCAAATCAACAGCCAATCTATAATCACCACTCCCATATCTAAAACTTCCCTTGGCAGTAATTTCCTTTATACACATCGCCATAATAGGGAACGTGATATCAGGCTTGCCCATTCCGCCCTGAACGTACACACCTCCCCTTCTTACCGTATGGATTGACGTTTGGATTGAAGGCTCGGCGCCAGAAGCGTCGATTACTGCGTCTGTGCCATCGGGAAGTCCGATCTGTTTCAAGAGATTGGCGGCGTTTTCCTCCGCTGGGACGCGAGCAGGGGTGAACGTATGTGTAGCAGCGTATGAGGCCGCGAATTCGAGTCTCGCAGGCTGGATATCGACAGCGACGATTGTAGAAGCACCATAAGCCTTAGCCATAGCGCAGCAAAGCAGCCCAACAGGCCCTGCACCCATAACAACCACGCTTTGTCCAGGCTTAATCTCAGCCTGTTTGACGATATGGACAGCCACAGCTAGCGGCTCAATGAGAGCACCTTCCTGCAACGAAACATGATCCGGGAGTTTATAGCAGAAATCCTCCGGCGAGGTATAAAACCCCGTCAGGGTTCCATCGATGGGAGGGGACGCCGCGAAGCGCATGTCAGGACACAAATTATAATGGCCAGACAAACAAGCTGGGCAGCGTCTGCAAGGGAAACCTGGCTCGAGCGCGACGCGATCTCCGACCTTCACAGACTTGACTGCTGATCCGACTTGTACTATTGTGCCTGCAGATTCGTGCCCGAGGACCATAGGGTCCTTGACAACGAAGGACCCGATGGATCCTTCGGTCCAGTAGTGCACATCGCTGCCGCAGATTCCGGTGTAGTTTATTGCGATTAGGACATCGTAAGGTGACTGGATTGTTGGTTTGGGCTTTTCTTCGAAGACTACGTCGTAGGGTTTGTTGAGGACGAAGGAGAGGTTCTGTTTCATCAGCTGCATTAGCTATGGCAGGGTTGGGGGCGGGTCTGTATTACGCTCTCGGCTTTTGCTTCTGTCATTGTGTACTGAATTCAATTGAATTTTAGAGGGGATTGATTGTTGAGCTCAAGAAGAAACCTGTGTCATATTTAAAGAGTTCAGGAGCAATAGTTGAGTCCGTTGACGGAGCTCTGCTTCCAATTGCAATAAAAACAGACTCTCGGCTGACTTGCCCCACCAAAGCGACCCCGCGATGACTTGAACCGACGGAATCGATTTTTATCCAGCTTTACCCGCTCCAATCAATGACGTTCCAAGTCGGCCAAAAAGCAAAAACTGGTAGTTCCGACAAACGTGATATCGAATCCGCCCATTCTCAACTTTCGGGTAGCTCGTGATGTCGCCCCCGAGGGTGATGCGTGGTTCCGGGTGACATGATGATTGAGGATCAGATAAACATCAGACGAAAGGGAAGATCATGCTATCCCAAAGGGCGCAACGCCACTAATCATAAACCGTCGAACTCTCCTCCGGCGCACTGTCCTCAGACACCTGGTTGTTGTCTCGTCTCGCCACCAAAGCTCGAGACAGGAGGATCAAATGTCAGTATGCCAGTCCGGGGAAGTACGGTATTTCGAATTTGGATTCTCCTAGAGCCCAGAACGAGTCTCCGAAATATCACTAGCCATAAGAAATCTTATCGTAGATTTCTTCTCAACTTCGTCGATTGCAGAAAGCGTTGTAGGTGAGAACTCCAATCCAGGCAAGTGTCACGAATCCGGGGAGTCCGGACCATGGTAAAAATTGGTGTCTTGCGTCGCTCGTACTGGGACTGGTAGGTAGAGAGGTTGGAGATTCTGTGGTTGTCATAAGAGTGCTCGAGGTAACGGTGACGGTGCTGGTTCTGTTGAGCGGAATTGGCTCAAGAGGTGTGAACGAGGCCGATACAACGACGGTGGGAGCTGAAAGCAGTGAAGTGATAGCTGCGCTGCTCAAGGTAAGAGATGAAGTATCTATAGTCGTTGATTGAGACATTTGGATATCAATAAATGAACATTTATCTGGTCCAAATAGATGTGAAAGACTGAAAGTCGGTGACCTTGAAGGTTACAGTAGAAAATACTTGGAACTTGGAAAACGTGCTGCACGGAGCCGTGGTCGACAACGTATCCGGAACATTACGCACTGCATCCAAAAAATTGGTAAAAAATAATTCCAAAATTTGAAATATGCCTCTTCGTAGTCGTAAATGTTTTCAGAAGCTCCGGACAGAAAACAGTTTGTTATTAATTGGGAATCTCCGTTTGCAGTTCTCATGAACTATTTTCGAGTCGCACTTTCCCGATGCGTCCGTCCGAAGGCGGCAAGTAAGGGCAGAATAATTTGTCTGCAAAGCCATTTTCAAAAGCTCAGCCTGCTTCGTCGCGACAATCCCACAATGGATATCTTGAAGCTTCTGTCGAGATCGACAAAACAAAAAAGCAAGACTGGCTCAGGTAAAGATGGACTCCCAGTGAAATTGCCTTCGGCAGGCAACACTGCCAATCCACAACTCTACCACGATGCCATCCCCGAATCCAGAGGAAAGAAGAGAAAGCGTGGAGAAGCCCGGGTAGAAGAACAGAACCACGGTCAGGACGAGGAGGAAGTAGATTACTTTGCGCCTAAAGCAACGAAGCCGAAACCCAAGAAGGGTGACCCTACAGACAATGCGCCTCAAGCTACTAAAGAAACCAAGAACACTTCGAAAAATCCTTCCAAATTGCTTGACGAAGACGAATGCCGGCAAATCCTACGATCCCATCGATTGAAAGTCACACTTCTGCCACCGGGCAGAGAGAGGCAGAAGAATGTCAAGAAATCGAAAAAGTCGAGCAAGGCAGATACCAACAAAAAGGATGAAGCGAAACCACTATACCCACAGCCATTGCAGACATTCGGCGAGCTTCAAACTACATATGGGATATCTGGGAGGATGGGCGAGAATCTGGTACAACAGGGGTATAAGATTCCCACGGAGGTTCAAATGGGGAGTCTGCCGCTGTTACTTCATCAAGGAAAGGCATTGGGTGCATCCACTGAGGATTTGGGACTGGGTGATGGAGAAGTCAACTTGTTGGCTGTAGCGCCAACAGGAAGTGGAAAGACGTTGGCTTTCTTGATACCGATTGTGAATGATATTGTACAACGGCGGAGGGGGAGCAAGGATAAGAAGGCGCATGGGTTGGAGGCTATCGTGGTGGCACCCACAAAAGAGCTCGCAAGCCAAATTGTGAATGAGGCGAAGAAGCTTAGCATTGGAACAGGAGTGAAGGTTGTTGGTATGCGAAAGGGGATGAGAGTAGTGGCGAAGGAAGATAGGGAAGAACAAGACGGACGCTCAAGCGAAGACGAGGACAGCGAGGACGAGGACAAGGACGAGGAAGACAGCAGAAAGACCAAGAGTACAGCTGCTCAGCCATTGGCGAAGGGGGATATTTTGGTAACGACTCCTGGATTGCTACTCAACGCCATTTCGACCTCCTCGCCGGACGAACATATACCCTTACCGACTGTAAAAACATTAGTTCTCGACGAAGCAGACGTTCTCCTCGACCCGTTGTTCAGAGATCAAACCCTTGGAATATGGAACTCATGCACGAGTCCAGAGCTTCGTGTGACTCTATGGTCGGCGACAATGGGCTCGAATATCGAAGCACTGGCATTAGAGACTATACATTCAAGGAGAACCCAACTCGAGCTTGATACCAAATCCACCATCGTCCGGCTGATCGTTGGACTCAAAGATTCCGCTATTCCAAACATCACCCACCGCCTCACCTACGCTGCCACGGAACCAGGAAAGCTCATTGCTTTACGACAACTGCTCCGTCCAACCGCAAAGACTGCTGATGCCACCGAATCTCTACGACCTCCCTTCCTCGTCTTCACCCAAACAATCCCAAGAGCCAAAGCGCTACACTCTGAGCTCCGATACGATATCCCCGCCGAAGCGGGCGGCTCTTCACGCATCGAAGTCCTACATTCCGACCTCTCAGACACAGACCGAGACCATGTTATGACCCGATTTCGCAACGGCGAAATTTGGGTTCTAATCACTACCGATATTCTATCTCGAGGTGTTGATTTCCGGGGTATCAACGGTGTGGTGAACTATGATGTCCCCAATTCAGGGGCTTCATATATCCACCGCGTCGGACGAACTGGGAGAGCTGGTCGAGATGGCGGTGTTGCAGTTACGTTTTATACCAAGGAAGATATTCCTTATGTGAAGAACATCGCGAATATCATTGCAGCGAGCGAGAAGCAGGCCGGAAAGCCTGCTAGTGAAGCGAGTGTACAGAAATGGCTGTTGGATGCACTGCCGAAACCTAGTAAGGAGCAGAAGAAGAAGTTGAAGATGCATGGAGTTGAGGCTCGGCGAGGAGGTTTGGAGAAAGGGAATGAGGGCAAAGGGAAGGGGAAAGCGCAGATTAGTACGAAGAGCGGATATGAACGGAAGTTGGAGAATAATCGGAAGGGCGCTATTCAAGGTAGCAAAAGGCGGAAATACGCTGAGGTGTCTGAGGAGGCTGAAGCGCGTGTCGCTGAGGATAGCGAGTGGGGCGGGATCGATGATTGAGGTTGGAGAAAAGCTACGAATACTCTTGGAATCTCACAAATCCTCAATTCCGCTCATCGTCCTGTGAATGAAACAAGTTTTCTTTGCGTCATTGTAGTGATAGGCTTCATATGGATAGTCACCCATGCATAGCGCTTTTCTGCTGTTGAGGAATTACAGCCCGCTCATAGTGATTCTTTGAGGAGCTGGATTACTACAATCATTTCTGTGGATGCTCTTTCTTCCTAAGCTATGGAGGCTCGAAGTGGATTTGCTTTTGCATGTGTGGGATTTTGCATCATGGCAGGGTTGAGCTCAGACGTAAAGAGTTCTTGCGTTTTGTGGCGATATTCGGCACGTTGAGCGATTTCGCTGTAGATTCATTGTAGCGATCGCGAGATACTGTCAGAACACACCAAAATTCCATGTCGGTCAAAGTTGGCCGTCTCTCCGTTCATACGTGCTTGTCCACCCGATAATTAATTGTTGCACTTTGGCGAAGAGCTGTCGTGCTGAGGATATGAGCCAGTGTTGTCGATTGGGAAAGTCGAGATTCTCTGTATTCTTTTGGTATTGACCATCCCATCAAACCAACATTCTCTCATAGCTTCAAAGCCTTTTAACCAATCATCACGGGCCCCAACAAATCTCCCATCAAGATCCTTACACCAATTGGTAGCGTCGGCTACGGCTACGACAACGCCATGCTGTACAAAGGCATCGAACTAGGCGCCACAGCAATCATCTGCGACGCAGGCTCAACAGACAGCGGCCTCAAAGCTCGCGCTCGGGACCTCAACCGTCCCCCGCGAGTCCCACATCCGAGATCTCTATCCCATAGTCGACGCCTGCTTCCATCACCGCGTGAAAGTAATCATCAACTCCGCCGGCGGCGACGGCTCAGACGAGCATGTAGACGACTTTATCTCTATCATTCAGGATCACTGCAACGAGAAAGGCTATACTCTCAAACTCATCAAAATCTACGGCAGCATTGAGAAAGATATTGTCCGTACAGCTCTTGATGCGGGCAAGATCTCCCCTTGTGGTCCTTCAGTTCCTGAGTTATTGCTTGAGGATATTGACGACGCAACTCGAATCGTTGCGCAGATGGGAGCAGAGTCATATCTGAAAGCCATTGAAGAGCATCCAGACTATGACATAATCATCTCCGGCCGCTCCTATGATCCTTCACCATACGCAGCATACTGTCTCGCCAACGGCCTCAAAAATATCGCTACCGCCTACCACATGGGCAAAGTGATGGAATGCGGTGCCTTATGTGGTACACCAAAATCAAGAGAAGCACTCGCAGCGACCTGGGAAGATAGATTTGAAGTCATTCCCTTGCAACCGTTTGCAATCTGTACGCCGGAATCCTTGGCTGCGCATAGTCTGTATGAGAATGCGCATGCGGATCTGCATCCGGGACCTGGAGGCACGCTTGATTTGAGGGAGACGGTGTATGTAGGGAATGCGGATGGGAGTTGTAGTGCTTCTAAGGCGAAGTTTCAGGTTTCAAACCCTTACACGATTAAATTGGAAGGAGCAAAGATTGCTTGGTTCCGCTCGATCTGGATGGGCAGTTTTAGGGATCCGATTTTGATCTCGCAAATTGATGGGTTTCTTGAGGGAGTCCGCGCTCATATTAAGAAGGCAGCTCAGGGGGAAGAGCACACGGTTAACTTCCGCGTTTATGGGAAAGATGGGACGATGGATCAGTATGAGCCTGATAAAACTGTGGGGGAAAAGATCTTCCTCCTGGGTGAGGTCGGTGCCAGAACCCAGAAGATAGCAACAAATCTTGCGTCTGCTGGGCGTGTTGCAAGTATTCATGCTTCTTACGAGGGACAAAAGGCCACGGGAGGGAACCTCGCTATGCCGATTACTCCGCTTGAGATACCACTTGGGGAGGTGTGCAACTTCAATATCTATCACTTGATGGAGGTCGAGGACCCCACTGCCCTTTTCCCCTATCACACTGTCATACTGGGACCCAGCATCAGCTCCGTCAAGCGAGACCCTGCATTCGGTGGCGCGACACCTGGCCCTCTCGTAAAGACGCACACTCCATCCAAAACTGGATCTACTCAGAGTCCCGAGTCTCTCGCCAACCTCCTAGCCAACGGCGACGGTTGTCCCGACGGACTCATCTCCCTCCCATCTCTCGCCGAAGTCCTACGCTCCAAGCTTGCCGGCCCCTACGAAATCAGTTTTGACATCATATTCTACGACCTCGCCTGCTTCGAACGGGTCAAGAATTCAGGCCAGTTGACGGCTGAGAAGGCCGCTCCTTTGTATGGAGTCAAGGTTGAGGATGTGGTTGCGTGTCAGATTTTTAGGCAGGCGAAGGCGTGGAAGTATACGATTCCTAGGGTGGGGAAGGCTGGTGGGTTGGGTGATAGGGATTTACATGCTTCTCAGCAGCATGTGCCACTTATGGATATTAGGGTCTGAGGGGCTTGCAAGGTGTGAGTTGGAAGGGGTGTCGTGTCTTGGCTGGCCAGCACGACTGCTCTCATTATTAGATTGACAACCGATGCTAAGACGAGCCGTAGAAGCTACTGTACCTCTTTTGTAGACATTCCTTGCGTCACCCCAGCTTCGGCCCTCTCATTCTTTCGCCTGTGACTTGTCCTCCATCTCCAATATCCTTTCACCCATTTCCGCAATATTCAAACTATCCCAGACTCCCTCTCTCCTAGGAGCAATATCCCTCACCATCCTAATGATCTCTTCCCTTGTACTTCTCTCAAGGGAGGTCATCAAAACACACATGAGCGATGGAAGAATGCCAACATCAAAGACAAAGGTCTTGCGGAAATCAGGATGAGCAATAGCACGTCGGCTCAAGAATATGACCTCTCGAGCTTGGCCTCTAAGATCTTTGTCTTTGCTATTACCGCTTGAGAGATACGTCGCCCGCAACATGAGATCGGCTGTCACCGACTGAATCCGAAGGATCGTTGCAGCCAGAAAATCCTTGCTGCCTTCAGGAGTGCGTGAATGCTCAAATAAAGGTTTGAAAGCTTTGTTCCACTGGCCCAACTGAGTGGATAGATAATGAAAGGTTTCAAACGGCAATACATCTTGGCCTTCCACATAATCGTCCAAAGTCTGCGGATCCTTCTGGATATCGATGAGGAAATTATGGGGAATATTTCGATACGCCCGGAATTGGAAGTGTTCGAGATAGTTACGTGCTTCAGTCATAGTAGTGAAAGCCTCCGAAGTGTCAAATTCATCTTCGTAAAATGCCATATCGAGGATAAAGGTCCGAGTGGGATCGACGTTTTCGATCCTGGCGAGAATGTAATTGTCGAGTCGTGCAAATGCAGAGACAAGGTCGAATTCGAGGTCTGCAGTTGGAGAAATATTTCTCAGGTGTTGGTACGAGCGACGCCTCGTAGTAGAGAGCTGCTTGCGTAGCAAGCCAAGTGCACTTTGGATGTGTGATAGGGCGAGAGCAGGATCCCCATATCGGTTCTCGAAGCAGAAAATCAGTAGAGCTGCCACTAGGGCTATTCTTCCACAATACGCATCCTGACGCCCAGCTAATGATTCCCGGATGGCTTTTAAGGATTTACCATATTGCGTCCTCGCATATGTCCAATGCAGAGATCCCGCTTGGTCACAGCTGCTCTCTCTATCCAGAGCAGCGAGGGAGATAGTGAGCTGCCGGAGAGGTGGCTCGGCATCACATGCCTGGAGAACGACACGATCCCACAAAGATGTGTCAAAGCCCCCAGACAGAACACAAGATGTCTTATCTCGGAAATGTGCATAATATTTATAATCTTGCTCGTTTTGGAACAACGGAACCAAGGGTTGGTATCTTAATGGTGGCCGATTAGATTGTTCAAAGAGAAACGTCTTGGGCAAAACCTTCCGCCTGGGGATAATTGGGGGTGGCTGAAGAGACTTTGCCTCTGAATAACCACCACATTCAACGCCGAACTTCTGGCACCTTAGACATTTCGGTTGCGACTCATCACACTTGACACGCCTCAATCTGAGACCGAACTTAATCAGAAATGGCAGACAACGTAGGAAGGAGATCAACACACTTGCAAGTCTTGCAACCCGTTTTTACTTTCCGTCCACACACCCTTGGTTTCCCCTTTCTCGAATTCGGAGGCGGCATGGCCCTGAAATTGAACAAATTGCCGACCGGAACGACGTTTGAACCATGCGTGCGGGGCTTTGCAAGCTCATCTTGAGCCATTGGAGAACAGGAGCTTTATAGATGTCGCAAAGCGAGCTTGCGGCTGTTGCCAGCCTGCGGAAGGAAGAGACGTCGCTGAGATCAAACCAGTAAGCTTGCACTAGGCTCAAGTAGGCAATTTCGTATAATTCAGCCAATAGGAGAGGACCATGGGCTTTTTAACCTTAAACTGCCACTGGCTTGTACTCGCACTCCGGGCCCTTGTACTCCAGATCGTTCAAGCTCAGGCAGCGATTAGAGTGCAGTAGGGGCGCCTCTAAACGAAGGGCCCGCAAATTTAATCTTGACTCAGATTCTACTCCAGAGTATTTTCGGATCGCTATGAAATAATCTAGATTAAAGTCAGATTTGTGGATTATATAAGCAAGGAACACTAAAACTACGTCCTTGCCTATGTACTCTTTGACTTATGTATCTAACCTTTAACACTTAGTATAGGGAATATTATATCTAATTAATAGACTATATACTATAGTAAATGGTATTATTAAATAAAAAATTTATGAATATTATTTACCTATTTGATAGAATAGGTTAAAAAGATCGAGTCTCGCTGGATTATTTTTGTATTTAATCTCGTGAAAAGAGCTTTTCCCGATTTGTACGAGAGACTATTTTCGAAAAATAATCCAGATCTAAAAGTGTTTGGGTAATTTCATCTCGACCAGATTATTGAAATAATCTGGCAATAATCTGGCCGAATTAATTTTGCCAAGCAGGGCCCGAAGTACAGCCATAAAGCTGCGAAATACCCCTGGCCTGGTATAATTAATTCCTCGCGGCCATGACCGTCACGCGCCTACCTCCGCAACCTGCGAGTACGCCTCAATGCATCTCGCTCATCGCTACCCGTATCACGAACCAAGCCAAAGCTGGACACCACACCGGAAAAAAAAGGCTCCATCGAGCCCTCCTGACGAAGTCCACCTCACCTCCGTCATGTCACACGAGGGAGGCCTTACAGCATGCGAGGGATGAAAGCAGATCTTCCCCTGAACAACTAACTTGTTTACAAATTTCTCAAAAAGGAAGGCATTGGACCGATGATGACTCCATCCCACTGACGCTATGGCGCGAGGCCCGCAAACCTAAATCCCTCACCCCGGACGAATGGTACCTGATTCAGAGTTCCACTTCGTTCTCCTTATACGTATATCTGGCGCCAACCTCTTGGAAACTTTCACCAGCTAATGTAGAGTGAGATTCTGCTCATTGTCAGACAAACTTAGCAACTACAACGAGACGGATCTTCATCACAATGAACTTCATTGGTGATCACCTTCTCAATCTGATCGGAAAGGTACTCTGCCCTTCCTTCAAAGTCATGTTCTTCACATAATCCTAATTAGATTCACTAGATGCAATCGTGACATCCGCCTGCTCGGCAACAGGTGCAGCCATCTGCGGGGCACCTTTGAACAGTAGTACCTTGTCCTCGGAGTGGACCGTGATGTCGCCTATAACTCGACGTAGTCAAGCAAGGCCTCTCACTTTCAATTTCTAAGATGCAAGGCGGATGACCTATTTATAAGTGGCAAGACCTTGAAGGCTACCGATCATCAGAAAGAGGATGTGGACTTCTCGATCGATGTGGTAGAAGAGGGGAAGGGAAAGAGGGAGTTGGAGGGTATGGCAGGAGTGCTTGACGTTATGGCTGCAAGGAAGAGGGGCATGGTTTTGAATGTCTCACCTGGGAGTGAAACGGAAGATGAGATTTTAAGTCGTTCAACTTCAAAGACTCAGATCCGTGGGGGGGGGGGGCCAGCGCTCACATGGACAATTCAGATAAAATCAACTAGAGCACCATGTTCGGAACTGAAGTGCGAGGGGATCAGATGCAATGTCCTCGTTTCTCATAGTAAGTGATGAGCCTTCATTCTCGTTGGCTTGCTTTTGATCTCAGTCAGGCGTCAGCAATGACTGCGACAATAATCCTCTGTTTGATGAAGCAACAAAATTGCTCTCCAAGAGCATATTAATGGCATGAGACACGTCGGCAAGGATAAATCGAGACCTAGGACGAGTCTCAGCTTCTACCGATCATAAAATCCAGAGAAAATGGAGGATATGGCATCGAGAAAGAACAAGAACTCCCCAATCTGGCACTTTTCCTCTGCATTGTTCGCGGGGAAGGCGTTAGAGGTGCTCTGAGTAGCATTGATGGCTCTTGCTCTCCACGCTAGACTATCCTCCCTGTTTCGATATGCAAATAATTCATTTAGTTCGATTGGTTTTTCAAACAAAGGAGATGATCTGCTGTTTTGATGCTCGTATCTTAGATCTAATGAATACCTGGACATTCTCTTCGCCGAGAAGAGTCTGGTAACAATTACCAAACTTCTATCTAGCGTCGCTCAGGTAATCTGAATCACCGTATCGGATCAAGCCTCGAAGTTGCACAAGCCCAACTACTCACACAGCCGGAAACGTTGCATTCGAAAAGGACACCAGTTCCAGGAAGTCCAAAACTGCCGCGTCTGCCTGTAGACAATAGCACGCGGAGGAGGTTCGGCTTTTGCGGGATATCTGGCCCCGGATTCGGCTGTGTGGAAGGGTGGGTTGCTTTTGAGCTTGCCCAAGAAATGAAGGCTGAGGATGGAAGACGGGAGTCGACTTCTGTACTTAGAGCCTCTGAATACATGCGTATTCTTTTCATTTCGTGTCGCTGTCAACATGCTTCTCTCCGTCAATACTCTCACGACTCAACCTAAATGAAACCAATAATACTCTAACTGAAACGCCTTCCCGGATCGAATTGGCCTCTGTGAAGGCTTCAAGGAAACCCGCAATCTATTTGGCGTGTCTGTTACATCCTCCCAAGAGAGTATGATTACTCTCCATTTCATTTCTGAATGGTGTCGGTTTTGGACAGTATAGAGAGTTTCTTTTATACTTCTACGGGAGGGCGAGCGTCGAAACCCCAGACGGGGAATGTAGTTTACTCATCTGGGGACGAGCTATATGTTATATCTTGTGGCAGGAACATGGCGCGTTCCAGAGATATCCGAATGGCCACTGCCGAGCTTACTGATCCAATCTAGCAAGCTTGTTCCGTTACATGTGTTATTGTTGGGCCGTGACAAAGTTGATATCGTTGATCTGGAGCAATTCGAAGGTGAGCGTGGCGATGAGGGAAACGGTAGGATTGGCTTTTGGCGATGTTGCAACGTCGTAGATAGATCATAATGTCCGTTAGCATCATTGGAGGGGGGAGGTTGCAAGTGGAGGTCATATGGAAACGTTACCGCTAGTTCACCTAGCTGTAAGAAGTTTGTTGTAGAGAATGGCTTAGGAAAGAATAATTTGAGAAGGAACGATATTAGAAGAAATGAGTTAGGAAAAAAAGATTTAAGAACGAGAAGTAACATTTGGGTATGACAGAACAATTTAGGAAAGAGCGATTTCGCACAGAACAACGGTCAAAGCAAAGGCGATCCAGAAAGGAGCAGCTAAAGAAAGAAGGAGCCAATGGGTGTAGACGGTAATCGGATATTAAAGTATCGTATTCGAGATGGGTGTATATACAGCAGAACAACAATTGGAAAATGGGATTAAATCATCATGGCTATGCCACCAACTCCTCGCTGCGAGCTTCGGATCAAGACGCCGACGCTGATAATGTGATCGTAAGGATGCCCATCCCTAGTACTCCCCTAACCAAGATGCTTCAAGCACTGACAGGCCGCCAGCACCGGTACTTGGTTCCCAACAGCCTATGTTCAGCCAGCCAGCTTTCCCACAAAACTCCATCGCTCAATAAAAAGCAATTTTTCAACCAGCCACAGATCCCGCAAGCTCTTCCTAAAACAGCTGTCCAAACCCACCCGCGCTCTTATTCCTCGTCAGCCTGATGTCTCGCCTCAAAACCCCACACGCTCATGCGACACAGGCCGATCAGACGAGCAAGCCATTCGCTCATTTGTCGGGAATGATTCATGTCCTCCATTGCACAAATCGCATCGAACCCCAAAATCGAGAAATGACATCCATCTTATCAGAGAGAAGCCCCCACCTGCACTACGCCATAAACGTTGAGTCTTACATGCAGGAAACAGCTTCACGTCCACTCCTCTTGATGCATGGAAAGTAAGATCAATCCCGGATCCCTGGAAGTACCTCCGTATTTTCTTGCTTATTCCATCCCCTGCGAATTGTGACTCGCATATTCGTTCCCCGAAAGCCATAGCCTTTTCACAGCAAAACAAATTATCCTCGCTACCACCACCGCGGAACCATTGTTCCCTGATCCGTGCAACCAACGCCGGGTAAAGCATTCTGCTACTTTTCTTGTCTTGCTCCGTTGCGTGAAAGAATCCCAAATCTGAAGCAATGCATAACAGGGCGCAGCCACGTTCCTGCGCCGCGTCTAGTCTTCGGGCATTGACAGCTCATCAACACCTCCTTTTCGCAAATAAGACACGTCACAAAACCCCGCTAATTGTGCGGCAGCCAAAATCTGTGTCCCGCATTAAGGCGTCCAGATACTCGGGTCCGAGAAATAACTTGCTGCGCCTCGCTCAAATCGTGCCCGAGGCCCATGTGTAACCTTCTAGGTTGGGCCAAGTCACATCCCGAAAACACGGGTGTAAGCTTGATTTTTCTTGATCCAGCGGCGCCTTCATCCAAACAACAGTCGTATCCGCTTCGGTCCGCTGATGATCGTTGCACGAAATAGTGTATATAGGTCGTCTGATATGCCGCCCAAATTCGGCATATCCCAACCCCGAATCTCGATTCACAACCACCTTCCGTTTTCTCTCACCATCCTCGGGGATCATGCCTGGGGCTTCCGGTCCAACCCCCAAGCAGATTCGCGCAAATTACATAACTCAGCTTAGAAAATCTGCATGCGGGCGCTTAGAGGTGCATATGCTGCACCTGATATGCGCGCGCAAGGGATACGGTTATAGAGTCTCATCTCGACTTGGTTTCGGGTTTTGCCTTGGATAAACCGATCGATCCGGAATGGGACTTGAGGATAAATATCCCTGGTTTTCGCTGTAACTTTTCACCTAAATAAGGAGCCGCGAGAGAATGACGTGCAGGAGTATGGCGTGTTGAGTTCATGCTATGCTAATAGGGGTCGTTTCATGCTTCGGCCGGTCGGCGGGCTGTCCATATGTGCCTATTTCGGAAATGTAAATAAGACGCAAAGGTTAGGGGGGGGGGGTTGAGGTGAAACTTCTGACTGGATGAATAAGGGGTCAAAAAGAAAGAGGGATACGCAAACTTACATGTTGCAGTAGGTATGAAATCTCTTCGCACAAATCTCTCTCTTCGCTTCGGTGACCAATTTGTCCACGTCTGCTTTGCTCCACTCCCCTATTCTGGTCATTGGACCCAAGGTCAGAGCCTCTAGCCCTTGCGTGAGACCGAGATTATACCATCTACCGATGTCCTTCAGGTGGGGATCTGAAGGCCACGGATTCAATGGGACTTTGATGACCTGCTCCTGAATTTCCACAAAGCCTTGCCTTTCTAGCATTGCACGGGTGTCTACGTTGTATGCTAATGGCCGACCAGAGTGTTGGGTTGCTGCCAAAAGATATTGGCTCCAAGCAAGTAGCCGAGAGTCTGAGGGAAGTGTCCCGTCATCGCAACGAGGGACAATGTCCATTTCGACATGTTCTAGCCATCCAAAACCTGGTTTGAGGTGCCTAAAACGTAAATCAGAAGCGTTGAGAATCTTGAACTCGGATTTACTGACCTAAAGACTTTCTGATACATTCCCATCCAGTTCTCCACACTGCCGTTAAGCATTCGCATATGTATCAAATCCCAGGAATCTAAATCCATGCCGTGCCACGGAGACTCGAAATCTTTTTGCGCGAAAGACAGATTGGGTGGAATCCTGTTGTCGCAAGAAGTTAACTTCTGGAGGCCTGGAAGCGGATTTTTGGTGCTTACTGTGCTGGCTGTATCATGGCCAAGTCAATTCCTACAACTTCTGCGTCTCGATATTTACTATGCGCCAAATATCAGCACTCTGTGGCTTTCCTGCAATATCTCACCAACGAAGCGCGGGAGTTTGGTGCTGCTCACTCAGCCATATCGATCGCCCATATTCCTGTCCCAGTGCCCAAATCCAAGATGCGTGGACCTCGATCGTAATTGGGCGTAAAAGGTGTCGAATGTAAAGCGTCCCGTCTTGCAACTAAGAAGAATTTGTGATAGATATCCATCCGATCCATTTCTTGCTGTAAATTTCCCCGCAATCAGCACAAGTCCCCAGCCGCGAGAATGATTGTTGGGAAAGTCTAGGAAAATCGAGCCAAAATTACCTCGTCGCATGGATACATGTATCTCCCCTTCCGAAACCCATGATATAGACGTCCGTTCTCGATGTAATTAGGTGGTATTAGCGGTGGTAAAGTCGTGAGGGGAGGAGGGGCAGAGAGAGGCATTCTAGGGCGTCGCAAGTCAGTATTTGATAGGCAATGATTGATGATGAAATTGAAGAATGCTAATCCATCTTGCTGGGACAGGGACAACCGCAGAATATGTAGGAATATGACAGTCTGGAATGTGGGGACGTTTTGCTGAGAACCCAAAAGCCCAGATCTGGTGGACAATTGAAAGACAAGAATGATGCAGTAACGTACCCACTGTTAGCCATGGCCACAACCATCGAGACAATTTACGTCGAAATATTTGTCGAAAATGCAACTTTTGGGCAGCTAAAACAGCCTCATATGGCAGCAGATGTAGATCGTCGGTTTCCTAGGAATGCGTACGTAGAGCTGAAAGTAGAGGGAGGAAGAGTAGAGAGGATAAATTGGCGGTTGAAGGTTAGGTGTCTATCATGTAAGAAGTGATAGTGTGTCTGTCTCCTAGGAATCGAATCGGTTTTCTTCGGGGGTCCCACTATCTGATGGCCACGGTCAACTCTCTCTGGGTTTCCAGGAATCGCGCTGAAGATGGGAGTAACCAAGCGTACCAAGGCGCCTTTTGAACTCCTAAGTAGCGTGTGCTGGGGTGGCGCCGCAGGCCGACCTGGCGGCGGTAAGTTTTTTCTTTAGAGTTTTTAGGAAGTCTGCTTATGTTCGGCGGGCTTGATTTTAGTGTGGTGAATGGAGACGGTGAACCTCGCTTGGATGGGTTTTGGGGACTTTGGATTGACTCGTGCACGTACAGATACCGTAAATGCCTTGCAAGGCGATGGCGCCGGACGAGTTCCTGATGAAGTCCAATTCGGTCGATGATGTTGAAGGGAGCAAGTGCCAACTTCCACAGAAATAACCACCGAATCGTGATTGTTCAAAAGTAATGAAGGAATTCTAAGGGCAGTTGGGATGGGGGCCGAAATGCCCAAGTAGCGAGTGCGGTTGTGTACTTTTTCGGCGGGGAAAATGTTTGGATGATGGCGACTTCGTACTACCCGCACATCCCAAAAATCTGGGACTCCAATAATAATCGTTCAGAAAAAGAGAAGAAATCTCCCCAGACTTTTATGTAGCCTGAAAGCCTGAAAGCTAGTCTCAGCACGTCGTTCGGGTCTGACCGTCGAGCTGTTGTTTCGTTGACGCCAATCCCGTCTTTATCTCAGAAACAATTGGAAACCCTTTATGCCAATCGCAAATGGGGGGGCTTCTCCGTGTTTTACGCTGATAGATAACCGGGTCCTATTGCGTTGAATTTGGGTTTGGCGGTAGATGCGATCCGATCTTGATGCCGCTGTCAGGAGATGAGAAGAAGTAACGGTTTTGGAAAGGGAAGAGAGGGTGAAGTGGGTTAGACAAGGCTTTTATTTACAGCATCACAGACATGGGGCATCAGGACGATCAAAGGATAGGACAGTAATTTTGGTGGAGAATACATGCACGCCTAGCAAAGTGGGCGATTATTTTGACAGCAACAAGCAAAATGGAGGACCTGGACCGGCGCCACACTCAAACTCTTCACGGGTAAGAGATGGAGGGGTGTCAAGCAGATTACAGCGTTTCCTCCGTTACGGAGGAGACATTTTAACGTAGTTTAAGATCTGGTTGGAAGTTTGGAACAGGCCGAGCAAGATAACTACCGCTGATTTGCCCAGCCAGATTCTCCTCTGTCGGAATTTAGTACTGTATCACAAGGATCCAAGTGGCCGGAGCAGGGGTAACTTGCGGTACAGAATTGACAGGGGCACGTCAAATTGCTGGGAGAGGCACAGTTACCCCGTCAGGTTAGGTTCAGCGCGGCTGCCAATATAATATTAGACTCCTGATATGGACGCGGATTCCCATCATGAGCGGAAAGTCTTGGAAAGCGGGAAGAACGAATCTTCGGGCCATCCCATACCCTTCCTTTGAAAGACCGGGATGAGGATCAGACACCCAAACCCGTATTCTCCAGATGAGACTCAGGAGCTGAGACCTGTAGGTAACGAAAGGAATTGAAAAGGGGGGCAAGGCGAAGGCAAAAAGATCAGCAGTGCAATGCAGAGGGTTTTCTATGATATCATCTCAATCCGCATCGGTGGCACAGAGTACAGTCGTGGGTGTTGATACGTTGATAGTCAGAAAGGCGGCAGCAGGACTCTCGCACCCTCACTTTCTATCAAATGACCCCTTTATATCCCGAAAGCCATACTTGTTCGTTCATCGCCCAATACATTGTGACAGCAAATGCGGTACAACACACCAAATCCCCATCCTCGGATATCCGCATCCAGAAGGTCTTCCCGCTTACGCACTCTGTAATATGGAAAATTCCAACTTATCCTGACTGGTTGGAAGATTGTTTTAATGAACCCGACAGCTCGGAACAGCCAGTTTGGTGGATTTACAGCTGGGCGGACCAGTGGTGGAAGCGCTCGTGAGGCCGTTGTGGGTTGAGCGATTATTTCAGGCATCATCCTTTCAGTTCTTCGGCCCCACCAAGGTCATGCCCACTAACTAAAACCTTGAACTTCCTGATTTTACCAAGTGGTACGGGTTTGCAAACGTGCAGTTGTACGTGAAGAACCGTCCAATCTTACCCCCCTTCTTAATCGAATCGTACTCTCACCTACCGAATCAACTATCGCCTGAATCTCAGCTTCAGCCCTCATTCATGCCGCTATCATGAGGAGCTCTGGTTAAATGGAATATTACATACCTCTATGTCCAGTCATACCACGCAGTGGTGTTTTTTGTTCTCTACGAGTTATCAAATTCTATGCACATCACAAATGTAACCTCCTTTCCAACATTAACATCCCGCCCAACCTATTCTGTCTCCGAGCCTCAATACGAACTATGGTAACGGAATTTTTTAGCCCACCACCATCTTCTCAACCTTGGTCCCAGCTAACAACGCTTTTGTTCCACTGCTCGTGTCAGCCTTCGTGCTTCAAACAATTTCTCCATATCAGCGATTATCACCTACAAGCCGGGACTCTACAGCCGCGCTCCATTGAAACAAGAAAATATATTTCACAATCACATCCCTTCAAAAGAGGCGTGACGCCCCGTTCCCAAGGAAAAACAGCTGCATGTTATCCTACATAAGCGTTAAATGTTTGGGTTGGCGCTGGCTCGCTCTGTCCTTGTGCAGCCGTAGTCACGACGGTCGATATATTAATATGCACCAACAATCTAAGAAAGTATCGCACAGCCTCCCTCTAATGTCCTCACTCACAAGTTTTCAATCATTCACAGTCTTTGAGCGCTTTGGACCTTCCACAACCCCCACGAAGCAGTCTTGTAAAATTCCAACGAGGTACCACTCCTGAAGTACCAAGTGTTCTTACAGGCATACCGTGCGCCGCTGATTCCAATTGCTTGTCACCATGTACAGAAGACAATGGTCGGTGAGAAGCATCCATCTTCTTTCGATGCATGATTCAGATCCAATGCACATGTATACTGTACGTTAGGGAGATGAACTTGGTAGCCAGTGATGCAGCGTGATTAGTGATGAGGTGGCTATTTCGAAGTCCGATGCTACAAAATGACCCTCGGCATCGACATAAATACTCCGTACGGGACAGCTTGTGGAAGGTACATATGCGGGGAGCCGTGGAGGAGAATCAGTGGCTGCTGAGATGGTAAAATCTGTAAGATAAACCATGCGAATGCGTGTGATCAGCGCTGCGCCCAGAATCAACGGCGATGGGCATCTGCGCATCAAGCGGTGTGGTGTTGATGTACTTCGTGAAGCCAAAAGAAGACATGTCGTCGTCGCATTGGATATACATTCATAAATTCTCGATTATAGTTCATAAAAAGAGCATAAAATCAGGGCCCCTCTACCCGCTACTGTCCCAAGAAATGGAATCATCCCATTAAAAAAAAATAAAATAAAAAGTTGGCTTCTCGACGCCGTTACCGCGAAATTATTTCTTTTTCAGGGGTCTGCCTTAGGGCCATATCATGCTGGAAACAAGGTTATAACCGATGCCGCCATATTGTCTATTCAAAGTCTGAATCATCGCCAACCGTATCCTCAAATCTATCCATCCACCCGTGCCTTTTAACAGCCATGCCTACCCGTATATTTGGAAATGGATGGACCAAACGCAACCCAGGGATTCGTTAGTGGGTTCCACATCTACCACTGTGTCGGGATGGGCCAGTGATAAAAATGGTCGCGAGGTATGAACTGCAGGGTTTGAGTGGAGAGACAGATCGAGGGGTGAGCATTACGCCGGCGCCGAGCCCCTGGTGCGAAAAAATCGACAATGCATGTGGAAATGGTTGATGCTGATCGGGCGATGGTTGCGGAGGGAAAGAGCGAATCGATGATCAATCTAAGTTGTCTATCGCTCCATCACGAAAATGAAGGATTTGCGGTGAGCAAAAAGGTCAGGGGGAGGGACGGGCAAAGAGATGAGACGTCGGAGCCATCTGAGTGACATTGTCTTGTGCCGCAAATTTGTCCCATCGCCGAGGCTGTCAAGTTCACGAAGGCGTCGAAGGAACAACCTGAAGACGGGATTTACGGCTAACTTCTGCCATTCCGGAGAAGTGTTAGGGGTAAGATCGATGTCAATCTCCTTACGTAAATAAGATTCGCAATTCGCAGAGTTATATTTCTACTTGATCTGGACATTTTTGCCGCACAAGAACAATAAAGACCGAAGCTCTTTACGAAGGAACGGAAGTCCGCCACCAAGCTTTCGAAGGACTGCGCCTTCGGTGACAAGATTTACTCCCGTCCCGAGGAACAGAGTAGCCTCGGAGTCGGACAGGTAGCCGGGACAATGGCTCTTGGGATTGCCATAGAGCCAGGAACGTGGAACTGTAGCAGTTGTACACAGTCTGTTGATCGATCGTAACGCATTAGTTGGATATGAGACATCAATTGTTCTTTCCTGATGAGCGATTTGAATCCTGGGAAAGCCTTCTCAGGATACAACTTACAAGAGGCTTTCGATGGAAGGATACCGAGACCTTTTTATACCTGTCTCTGATCACGGAGACGGAAAGAACAGTTATATCTTGTATGCCAACTATTTCTTTGGAAGACAATGGTTGACCAAACGAAGGACAAGGCCTGCTAAAGTTTCAAGCCTAAACCCTTGGTCAGGAGACACAAAGGTCTATCCTGAAACCAGATGTCGGTACCTGCCACAAGTCACTTCGTCCAGGCGACTACATTCCACATTTAGTGATCATAAACTTAAAACCTGTACACGAGAGCACAAGTGTAAGACCTGTCAAAGTCAACAGGTGCAAGACCTCCGAATGCGGAGCCTACGGATTCCAGTCCAGCGGAATGGTGGCTTTGTTACTCCCCGGCCACGATTTCCATCGTACAAACAGAAGATCTCCCTCTTTCTGTATCTCTGGGCGGTTTGCGTCGTGCATATAATGCGGTGTTCTGTGACCTCCCACTTGGTCCTTGCGCGATTGCGAGATTGTGCTGTGCTCCTCTCCTTCGGTGGCGCGCCACAGCTTTCAGGCGAGCTGGCAGTCGCTCGGAGAATATAAAGGGGTACAAATAGTTTATACTAAGCAGTGGCTTTGAGATTTCCGGCTATTGTGGATCCTTAGATATACATTGAGCACGACGATCGGCCTTCAAAATGTGTCCGTCGAAATCCACACCGCCAGGGACAATGATATTTCTTGGGAAACTCTAATTCAATGCCAACAACGGTACCTCGGGATATCTACGAATCAACCTCATCACTATGGACTTCAGATTCTCAAGTCGTTTGCCCCTGACAAGAGTGCCAAGAAGGGTCAGAAAGAACATCCGTAATCACGTCAGCAGATCGGATGTTCTTTCAATTGCGGTTACTGCTGAGTGCTGAGGCTGCCTACCACATGCCAAGTCACTATCATTCCGATTCGCGCTACTGTATTATCTTTCTAGAAGCTTGTTCCCTGAAAGTGGCTTTCGTCAAATGATCACTGCCTCATGCAGAGTTACGGATACGCATGAACATTTCAACCTCCCAACAATCAGCTGCGACAGGTGCCTCCCTTCAATCGTTCAAGTAAGCCAACAATTCCTACCATTCGTATCACAGCATTCGTACTAGCAACCATTTACATATGACAAGTCTGATACTCTTGAACCCAAATGGCCCAGCATCACTCGTTAATATTTCCTGAAAATTACCCCTCCATCGCACGGACCTTCCAAAAGCATCCCCACCATCACGGACGCCCTCATCCCATTCGCAAGCTCGTGATTCCGACATATCAACTACTGTATCATATTTTCAATAGTTATTACTTGCATCGTACGACACGAGGCTAAATGATCAACTTCAGCACTACTCTTTCCAGCCTTGCAACCGAGGGGGTAGCACATGGAAGGAACGTGGCAAGGTAATTTGAATGGTCCAACGTCAATATAACCCAGGCTGATGTCCCTGCAGGTCAGATAAGAGCGAGTTGCGGTGTGAGTGAGCACTGAGCATATGTGCTGTATGTCTCGAAGGTCTTTCAGTTCACCTGAGTGGACTTGGAGGCATCACTGCAAGATAGCAAACAACCTCTCTACTCTACAACTTCGGAAATAATATTCGGCGTTAAAATTTTCTGTCAAGTACCCACAGAGGGCCGATGCGATCCCGCTTCTCGGCCACAGCTTACAAAGTTCCAAGCCCAGTGACTTCAAGACGCGAGAATCCTTCCGTCGATGTGTAAGCCTTGTCAGCAGAGATCGAAGAATACTCGATTCGGATATACAACTTCAAGATATACCAGTATATCTTGATCCAACCCTCGTCTCGACGTGACGCCATACCATTAACGGTCATACAGTATTTCTTGACCTTTGCCATCCAGTTTCCTATTCGGGCCGCCATTCCGAATTATGGCATTGGCCAGAGCAGTGAGATACAGTAGAGGAGTTCATCAAGCAAACCATGTCCTGCACGCCATTTTTGAAACGAGCATCGTTATCCTCGACGAAACCCTTATTGTACAAATTACGACGAGTCAAAATATGCCCACGGATTCATCACATCGCCACTTGTGCAGCGCTCCACCAACAGTCGTTTGCGCCCGCCCCCTGCAATTGCTGCAACCTTTTCGAAAGTTTGGTTCCGAAGGCCCCGAGAACACGGTTTGGGTATTTTATTTTGGTTTATTCTCCGTCCCTGTGCGGAGGTATTTCGTAAAAATGGCTAACGTCGGATGAGGGGTATAGGTGCAGGGGAAATAGAGGAACCCATTTTCCTTGAGAATGCGCCACCTGCTTCGTCTTTTGTTATTGCGTATCAACGCCAAATGGCTACCACCATCTCCAGGATTCCAAAATCCAACAGTCCGGAAATCAAATCCGCTCGCTGTCGTCCAACACGTCACAGTATCAATTAAATGTGAATATACTGTATCGTTGCGCTCCGGAAATTCCCAAGAGGCTTTGTTCAGTAGGACAGCAACCGAATAAGCCCCTTTCTGCAGCGCCTCCTAAGTGTAACGTCGATTCAAGTTTTTCTTGCGGAAACAAGGTCAGAAGACTTGGATCACAAATCTCCCATTGCCGCATTTATCACAATGCTTGTACAGAGTCAGAGCGTTACCAACACACTGTCCACTTACAGGCTTTCCAACTGAATCTTCTGCCGAGCCAACGAATCCTGCCCAGTAACGTGCGTCGATCGTCTTTATCAAAGACACGGACCGGCAGCACCCTCGGAGATTTTCACGGATGTAGACGCCGGATGCAGTAAGTACAGTACTTGCTGCGGTCACTTTTTACGTGAACCAAACGGTCGGGTTCTTAGATTCAAGGATATAGGTGGTTCGTGATGATCGATAGGCAGTCCCATGGCCTGATTCCGTCACCGATGCCGAAGCCAGATTCCTGAGGAGGAAGCTGTGCTCGACTTCGAATCGATAGTTTGTCGCATATATTTCCTCCAGGTTGTAACACAATAGTGTATGGTCAAACCGTTTAAACGATATAATCTTTCGTAGTTAGTCACTTGGTTCAATTGACAAGTTCAAGTCGTTCTCCATGTTTTCCATAGTGTGTCGATTACTGTACTGTGCAAAGAAAATCTCCGAGATACTCCTATGGCCGGGATATTCCCGGTTGCCGGCAAGCTTATGACTTCTCCACGAGGACATTGCTCTCCTTATCCTTGTTTTAATGTATGAAAGTTTCGGCACTTACATGTAACAATACCTGATGAAGCGGGTGTTGAAACTTGAAAGGAGCGGTCAACCTCAGTCGTCGGCGCTTTCGTAGCACATGATACGAGGTTGGGTGATGCTTGGTATCCGGCTATTATATTTTTCCTTATTAATTTATCCTTATTGCTCTCATCCAGCTTTTGTTTCTCAACTGTGGTCCCCTTTCTTACCCCTTGAAAGTCCTTGTTGGATCGACATCTCCACATCAGTTGTGGTCTGTTCTTTGCAAGCCAATTTTGCCTCAATACGAGTAACCACCGAGTATGTATCCGTAGTCACGGCATCAAAAGTACGGCAGTTCTAGTGACAAGCAAGAAACAGCGAAGTCGGTTAGTATGTGTCCACAAAGTGGAACTCCTACCTTGTTTCTCACCAGCAACATGGTCCTAGTCATGTCCATCGTCAAAGAAAGAGAAAGAGTTGCCATAAAGAAAGTTCTTGTGTACGACTTGGAATCGCACTTCAAGCGCTGTGTGTCTTCGAGCTGTAGATCTGATACACCTGAACTATCACCCATGAATTCACTTCAAATCCATTGTTGACTTAGAGAAGAGATTCGTTGCTAGTTCAGTTTGGAACAAGCTAGCTACAAGGAGCTGACGACCAGATGATTCCTCTTGTTGGCTATCGTCCGAGGACGCATCGCAGGTGATCTAGCCCCAATGTTTGGGCGATGATCCCACCACACTGCGTATATTGTCGCCAGTTTCTTTATCAGAGAGATAACAGAAAAGGGGAATCTTCCTCGTCCGACAACCTTTCTTCAGGGATCTCCGATTCAATGTCTGAGTCCGAAGCATAAGTACGTAAATATGGTGGGCTCCATGTCCGTGGATACTCGTCGGTCATCCAGCATTCATAACATAGCCATTCGAACTCATACTGCCAACGACACTATGGCTTTCCACTATCATTGGGGAACCAGCATGAATTGCAAAAACGGTCATATATTCCATTTCTCGTACATTTTTCCGTCTCTAGCTTTGGTGTGTTAAATACCGTAAAAGCCTGGCCCGAATGCTGCTGGAGAGAGTGACTATTGCTTGCCACCGGAGACTGATAATCGTTACATTCATGGTTACCGGACGGAACTATCATCGAATCGAACTCCGGCTCCACACTAGCTAGAATCAGGAACGAGTTAGCCTGTAGGCGCCTTCTCAGTATGGTAAAAGTGCTTTCAGGATTGTCCGTCTTCAAGCGCCAGTGTCCTCCTTCCATGCCCTTCCCAGCCCTTCCCAATTTCATCCGAAGTAGAGTTGAATATCTCGCCATGCATAATTCTCGAAAGAATAAGCATCCATCTTGTTTCGATCCTTTCGTTGTTGTCGAGCTCTATCCCACAACAGTCACAAAACCCTTGAGTAGGACGTTTAGTCGGAATCTCAGATTCGAACAAAAATTGCAACTCATTTGAAGTCCATCCCGACCTTTCCCAGACCTGACGTTGTTGTAGTTCATCTTGAATAAACTCATCAAGTGACATGTTCAAGTCGGCCAAGAGAATTTGCCATTTTTCAAAGGTATAGGAGTTCCACATCGCTGCTGACGTCTGGGTTTCAATGCGTCCATCAGGTGTCCACAATCCGGATTGGTGCAAGTTGGCATTTCATACCCAAGTGTAGAGGTGCTTGAGATATTTGGTGTTACCCCAATGAGCCGCTTCCAAAATAGCTGTTGGGAGAAACTGAAGGAATCTGGGACTTGCATCCAGCGGTATCTCATGGCTACGCGAGCTATAAACACCAAGAAGCCTTTCTACCATGGCCTCCTGAAGATTTTCAAGTAAGCCATGCGAAAAGAAAGATCTCAAGGCGTTTTCGAAGACAGCTCTTTCGACTTGAGGATTCCAATTCGTCGTCACACAGTTGGATTGTATACCTAGAGGTCTCCATCCCGTACTGTAAGACTCACTGAAGTCAATTTCACAGTCATTCATAAAAAGTCGTATAGTAGCTATCCTGTCGTTGATGTTGCAATTCCAGTCTTCGTCCCCGTGGTCAACGCTACCCGCTGCAGTATTCAATGGACTACCAAGGCAAGTTAGGAGGGCTCCATTACCAAGCGTAATTGTTACAAGATATCATACTTACAACTTCCATGCCATTTCCAGTATGACCAGTACATTCTGTGGCGACCAGCCAAAGTTGGATCAGCGCCCATGTAAATGAGGTGTTGACAGAGTGCGGAGCGACATGCACTTGCAACGAACTATCAACAAGGTCAATCCACACATGTCATGCCAATTGTCTTGCCCAAATATAGAGTGTACAGGACTGGAGAACATACTATGAGCGGAGTTAAGCCATATGAGTCGGTATCCCAAATTGTGGCTTTGCCGGTCTGAAATAATGCCTTGACGCCTTCAATGTTGCCCTGGCGACAATAAGTAAAGACTTCTGAGTTATCGGGAACAAAATAGGAAGTGTTCCGAACGAACTTCCATCCTCTTGTACTGAAACTAGAAAGGGTGATGAGGATCCCTTCTGAGATACCTAGCTTAACAAGCCAGTGAGAGGGGTGAAATGAAAAAGATGTGCGGTATTAGAAACGGTCTTCTTCTCGCTCAAAGACGTGATTAAGATCTGCCAACGAGAGGTGGATGATTCGATGTTCACATGGCCGGATGGAGTTTGGACGCCCCAGCTGCAGTACTCCCTGGAGAAGTGAGTCAATACGAGAAACATTCTGACTTGCGTTATAACAATGGACAACTTACTTTTTCATAGCCATAGGTCTTGGAAACCCAGGGGGCGACCTCTCGCTCCATATCCTTTGAGGTGTACTCCTCACCAAGCTTTGACTCTTCTTCGCTCGAGCATGAGCCCCGTACCTCCTGTTGGTCGGTTGTTTCAAGTTTAGGGTTGCCACTTTCATTCCGGACTAGGTCTTCTGAGGAGTCCTTGGTTCTGCATTGTGATCTCATATTTTTTAAAACAATCTGACAGGACTTAATCCAAAGCTACTGTAATCACACGCCTGCAAATTGATGCATAGATAGGACTGAGCGTGGAGCCAATCCGTTGAACTTCTTCGCGCAATGCAGTTTCGTGTTCCTCAGTGCTCAGATTTAGAGCTGGTAGGGTCAAAATTGTAGAGCATTGATGCTTAACTTGGATTGTTCCAATACCACGGCAAACTATACGTGGACTTTGGCTGATAGTCTGACGGTGAGCTTCATTTGCCGTGTGGTAACCTTGGCTGTATCCTCGATTAGTACTCGAGAACTTTGCGGCCCCCCTTTCCCAAAGTGGTTTACATCAGAGAGGACTGCTACATTTGCTGGATGAGAGTAAGAGTGCTTTTCATCTCAGCTAGGGAAGCCCGGAATTCCTTGATCCTCTCACTTCTTCCCACTGCCTTCAGTGCTGTCCATGTTCGAATTGAACGTTTTGAGGAGGAGAATCCTGGCGCTAGGTCGCCTACCAATGAGCTTAAGCCTTTGACGATCTCCTGGCAGCCTGCCAAAGCCTGGCGACAAAGCCGAAGGTAAGTGACAAGTGCTTCTGTATCCTTCGGGGCATCAATGACGGAGCTCCAGCAGCCGCGAAATTTTCTGGTGCTATCTGCAAGCTGGATGGCAAGAGAGACGAAGACGATGGTACTCGCTCCACCGGATAAGGGATCCATTGTGAATGACGCTACTTAATGAAGACGGCAAACTCAGCTATTAAAGATTTTCAAGACTTGAAAAAGTGGGCAACAAAGAATGGAACATTGTAAAGTGGGCAAGAGTAGAGAACATGAAAAGCTTTGTAAGGCTGGAGCCTGTTGTGTAACTAACTGGATAGCAGCGGTGTGCCTTGTCGTTCCGCCTGGTGCAGCAATACTGCGCCTCTGAAATTGGGCATAGAAGAAATCGACATCAAATCTGGGGATGGGCCGTAAGCAGAGTTTAAATGGAGTTAAAATCGAGGAGTAGCTCAATTAGAATAGGTTTATTGGTTCACGAGAAGTTGCTTTACAGTATATGCATTTCATGTCTGATATTCAAACTTCATGCCCCTAGAAACTGCCTCAACGTCGGTTCATAACCTCCCTTCGGGCCTTCACTCCGTAACCTAGGATCAATCATGTCATCCGGAACCGGATCTTTATCTTCATCCAAGATCCTCTCTCCAGCCTCTGCAACAATCCTACTATCCCACACGCCCTCCCTTCTAGGAACCATATCCCTCAAAATATTATTCGTCTCCCGCTTCAACGCTCGATCAGGACACAACATCAAAATAATCACCAACGCCGGTATAATCCCAATATCAAACACAAACCCCTTCACAAAATTTGGATGCTCGACAAGCCGTCTAGAAAGTGTGACGATCGTGTTCGCGCACATATAGCTGTTCATATTCTTCTTCGCAGTATTCCACCCAAACCCGGAGATCACCATGTCGTTGGACAGAGCCTGGATGTGCAGCGTTGCTGCTGCGATGAATGTCGATTTTCCGGCTGGTGTCATAGAGTGTTCTAGCAGTGGCTCGAAGGCGTGGTGCCATTGAGCGAATTGGGAGTTGAGGGAACTCGATGAAACGGTGATGGGTGAGCTGTACCAATGTTTGAGTTTTGAACGTATTTTCTGAAGATCTGGAGGCGATGATCCTTCGGGCAGCTCTGGAAATACTGTTTGGGCTTCGGGTAGGACTCGCCATTTGATATCTTCTAGATAGAGCCTCGCCTCGGAGATGGTTGCGAAGCCACTTGGGATGTAAAATTCGTCTTCGTGGAAAGCGAGTGTGAATATTCGATTGGTAGGGGGTGCTGGCGGGTTGTCTTTGCTGCTGAGAAGTGCTAGAGAAGGACCATCTAGACGCATGAAAGCCCAAAGCAGTTCTTCGTCGATTGGTGCAGATGCGGGAGAGCCCCTTGGTTTTGTTCGTGAATTCCGATAGGGTCGAGACATAGTTGAAAGACGCTTGAAGATCAAATCGAGAGAGCTTTGGATTGGGGTGACTGCGCGGCTGGTATCGCCAAGCAGGCTTTCGAAGCAGAATATCAAGAGTGCGGCGATCAGTGCCACTCTCATGGAATCCTGCCCGTTCGAGACCATCTGTTGGATTCCTTTAAGCGCCTTTCCGTACTGCTGCAGAGCATATTGGTGATGCGAGGATCGTTCAACCTCCCAAAGGTCTGGCTCTTGGGCTTTGCTTAATGCGGCGGTTGCAATAGTGAGTTGCAGAATAGAGGGATTGTCGCAGGCTTGAAGCACCAATCGATTCCACAGCGTTGGTTCAAAACCTGCGGAGAGTTCGATCGAGGTCTTGTCGCGGAATAGGCAAAAGTAATGATAATCTGCTTCGTCCTGAAAGAGGAGCCATACAGGAGGTGGCTCTATGGACGAGTTGTTTGACGGAAATGCAGATTCTTGGACGGCTTTGGATAGAAGCCTACGGGTGATAGGTGGTGCTGGCTCCTTTGGAGGAGGACTGTCCTCTTCGGAGGGATAGCCCTCACAAATTCGCCCAAAATTCGTGCATCGAAGACAAGCGGGCTTCTCTTCTCCGCATTTTATGTGCCGTTTCCTATACTTCGTGTTAGTTATCGGTAGAAGGAAGGATGGTTGAAGTGTAGTGCTCAATATGGGCCACCCTTTCCCAGCCCACTGGGTTCTGTGAGAGGCCATGTGGTTGGCTACAATACCCGGGGTTCAAGATCTGTGGTCTGGATCGCAAACTCTGTCCAATTATATTGTCACATACTTGCAAGTTCTGCAGCCTGTCTTAACTTTCGGCTTGCTTGCCCTTGGTTTCTTCGCATTAGCGGACCCTTTCGGAGTCATCGCTCGTACAATTTTCAAGCAGACTGTTTGGAGAAGAAAAAGGAAGATGTCTAGATGGTGATTACACCAACCAATATTGCATGGAAGAAATTGAAACGCTGTAACCACACACTTCCAGAAAAGCTACAGAATTTGAACCTGGCCGCCTGCGCGGTTCTAATATACAACTTGTGATTCTGTACTTGGCCAACCCAAGCCTTGGATCGCCGGCCTGAGTGATGCTATATCCGCTCGTACCTGAAAACCAATAAGAATGCTCGCAGCGCTGTAGCCGACTCCCTATTCGCCTACGCCGTTTCTGTGCATCCGCCTCTGCAGGCCACTGGTACTGCTGATGTAAGATGCAAAACAAAGTTGTCGATCAAGGCTCGGCGCATAATTTCAATCTTTGATTGAATTGTTTCTGCCTTGGATTGCGCGGCAACATGCAAGACGGCTCGTTCTTCCTTCAAATGAGAACGTGCAAGCCAAATAGCAACAGTAAGCTTTTTGTGGTAGGTTACGGGATCGACCGCTCTCGGGTTCGCAATTGAACGTTACTTGCATAAGTCAGACTGCAGCCCTGCCAGGCGAGGCCACAAGGCTCAGAGCTGAAAACCAGGATGGGTGGGTTGTTTCACGTTTCTGACACAGCCCTAACTGGCTTCCCCTCCTTCACACTACGTACATTGCCTCCTCAAAAATAACTTCAAGGAGTCTGACGCCCCATGAGCCAAGTGGCTTGCGGCAGCGCCAACGTCGTTTGTGATATCCATTCGCCTTGCAGATTCATCACAATAAGCTTTGCGGATGTCGATGCTAAGTTGCTCTAAGCGCGTTCAACCACCGCGGACGTTTTGCAAAAGCAAACCTAGAATGTGATTCGTGGCGTGAATTCGAGCGATGTTGGCAGTGCTAAGCGATTCTGACCCGCTAGTCTTTGAGAAAGTGTTGCCTTGCCACGAGCTGAGCTTCTTGTGACTCTGTGGCCTTCAGTCTTGCCTCCCAAGGCATCAAATTCGGACCTAACTTTGAAGGCTGTGGGAAGGAATGAGTAGGATCGTGAAGTTTTATCGCTGCCTGATTCCGAAGGGCTCCGTTGTATCCTGTCAGGTTGACTTGGAGCGCTTGGTGAGTCAAACCTCTCCACGCTGGCATTTCTAGTGAATGGCAATTCTATGGAAAAATCTCGTCTGTCGCATCATCGGTGTCATGTGCCGTTGTGGAGGATGATGCGAGTGCGAACCCCAACCACGAATGCGTTCCCGATCCAACTCAAATCTACCCTTGTACACAGCCCGCTTCCCTTTGCGGCATAGTCCTTGTTCGATATGCAGAGCTATTCTGCACAGAACATGGGCGTGTCCCATTTGATACACCTGTCAATCGACTCTTCCAAGCTTCATACCGACTTTGCCGCACTGTGTTGGCACTCGACGTCTGCGACTGCTTTCAAGCTTCAAGATGCTCTGGCGGTGGACTTCCCAAAATCTAGCTCTCATCCCCTCCCCCACACGATTCCTCCGGTTCTCCTCAAGTACCTCCCTCTGGACGGCTGCTTCCATTTCCTCTAGTTCCTGTAACTTAGTCAAGCGTTCTTTCTCAACACGAATCTTGTCTCTTTCTGCCTTAACGATATCTAATCCTAAAGGCTGGCTTCGGGTACAGAAGATGAATCTAGCAATACCGGGGAAGAGGAGAAGGCTGCTCTACAGCCTTGCAGAGGGCCAGATTCAGACATAGATGCTGGAAAATGGAAGTCCATTTGGGCATATGCTAGGTTGATGGAGGGAAGAGTACGAGTTGACTCCGAACCTACGTCGCTGGGTAGCAGTCCAACATTAGGCGGGGAATACGCTCTCATTTTTTCTGGTTCCTTATGAATAACTCCCTCTTCTCCCTTCGACAGCATCAGCCTGATGCGTGTTTGCCGAAGTTGGTAACTCTTTCCTCCTGACATCCGTATTCGGCACTTCCACCATCTGCATATCAGGTTCTGAAGTTTTGCCATGGAGCTCAAATGGCCCATCGATGTCTTCGTACTGTTGGAAAGGCTTGTTGATGGGCCCTTCGTGGAAGAACACTGGTTCACTTCCGTGTCCATGTATCTCAGGAACATTTAAAGGTGTTGGGAGTTCAGGTTGGGTAGGGTTTTGGGTGGCTTCTGGGGATTGTTGGGCCGGCGCTGGCGCCTGCGAAGAGCACGCACGCCGCGAATATGATGGCTGCTAGGCCAAAATCACCCCCATCGTTATTCCGGCTTTGGCGGCTTTTGGTAGGCCCTACCCACTGGTATTATTGCTTAGTGTAGATGATTTTGGTGTTCTGAGCTGCGTGACTTGTGTGTTACTGCTGCTGGAGGAAGGTGTAGAGCTCGAAGAGCTCGTCGAACTCGCCGTTGTGAAGGAACAGACGATAACAGTCGGCAGATTCATCACATCCGCATGACCAACAATACCGTCAGCGTATGTTACGCATGCTTCTTGGTGGGCTACATCGCAAACTGATGTCAACAACATGCGATGATGCTGAGGAAGGTCTGGTTGCTGGAACTGCAGGCTGCGTCGGTATTATTGCAACTAGCAATCTGGCTGCCTTTGGTAAACTGTGCTACACATGATTGCTGGTGGGAAACTGAACTTAGCTTTCGACCAAAGGAACCTCGCGGAACGGAATGAGAGGCAAAGTAGTAGCAGAAGAGGAGGAATGAGGAGAAACTTACAGCGCATGCAGGAAGGTTGCTCACGTTCTGGGCCTTCCCTGCTGCCACAAACACGAGCGCACTGCTGAGGATACTCGTGCCGATAGACCTCATCGTATCGAGAGCTATTCAAAAGCTTGATATTCGCATATCCGAGATCTCCAATTAAGAAATCTGTTGCAAAGATTTCAAACAGGAAACAGTATCCTACCTCAGCTATGCGGCGGGAAATGTCTTTGTAAAGACGTGCCAATAGTTCTTAGACGATTACAATGCAGCGCAACGCATCCCATGCCACCGCTTCGGGTCATTTCCCTCATTAAGCACGAAATGGCTGCCACCTGCCCCAGCACCGCCATACTTCGACCAATTACTCTGCCGGCTAGAAGCCTCGATCCGTCGACTAATGCTGTATCGCTTCATCAGAAACCCATCTAATCACCTGCCTCACAAGACCGCAAGGTATTTTGTTGCGTGTCTGCAATCCTCGAGGAGGTACGAAGAGAGAGCCGAACCAGACCCGCCTGCGTAGAAGACCGAATCACCAAGCAACGTCTGGTACGCGCTCAGAGCTATGGATCTCCGCTTCGTCAGCCATGCCTCCAGATGGCTCTGCCATAATCAGTTCTTGAGGGAAGGGGTATGGTAGACGTTAGGATAACATCGGTGAGATAGCCATTTCCAAACAATATCATCATTGTATTTTGGTATCTCTACTTGTAGATAAGCCAGGCCAATAACGCCTAGCAATGCCTCGCTCCATAGGAATATTTGCCATCTCAAGTATCGACTCCTCCGACCCAAAACGCCACTGTGCACCTCATAATGCCTTGCCCTGCCCTTATGTCATTTCCATTTCCTCGTTCTCATCTGTCTCAGAGCCGAGTTGCTGTGTCTGATTGCTGCTGATGCTGGTCTTTCTGGTCGCACCACCGAAACCGAATCGGGAGCCTCCAAGTCCACCAACGAATTCCAATTCATCGCCTAAAGATATAAGTTAATAAATGTTCAGATAACTTAGATCGAGATCTTCATCATGCCTACCTCCTACAACGCGTCCTTCCATATCGATTTCCTGGGAGAGATCAACGAGCGCCTGTCGCGGGAGCTTGAGGAAACCTTGTGTACGAACGACTCTACCCCAATGGAGAAGGCAGAAATTCGCCGCGCGCTTTCGAAGCCACTCTTCGTTTGCGATTCCAGCGCAGTGCCAGATGATGCAAGCATGCTCAACATCGAGTTCCTTTGAGAGACGGTTGACGCAGAGAAGTCGTAGATGCGGGATGTTGTAGATGTTGGACATTACCAGCATGCCAGCAACATCGCTCAACTCGCCACAATCTTCAGGTTGAATACTGTCTGTGTAGAGATAGTAGAGGAACGCCTTGACAACAGTGTAGGGTTCTGGAATATGCATTTTCTTCGTGTGGAATTCCGCCATTTGCGAGGCGTAGAGTCGTGCGAAATGGGGCCAGCGGGCTTGTAGAATGAGCTTGTGGACATGAATGGGAGGTGATGTAGTAGCGTCCGGTGAGAGCCATGTCTGTTGGTTTTGGTCATCGGTGCGCATCATGTTTGAGCTCATCAATTCATCCTCATCCCATTCGCCATCTTTCAATGCCGTGATGGTAAAATCAGTTCCACTGTCCTTCTCGGGCGGTATGTTGAAAAGCTTAGCCATATCTGCAGCTAGACCTTTAGAAGTTTGTATGCTTATACGATCCATTGAAGGCCGAGACGATTCTGGGCGAGGTTCAGGGGCAAGATTGTTACCAAGAAGACCGTATCGGCGAAGATCTATTTCCATGATGTCGCTGATATCAAGTTAGCCAAGAAGCATTTTGGAATGCGTAAGCCGGCTTACCTCAAATATTCTTCGAATCCGCCAGGTCCCAGATCCGTCGCTGTTGGGTCTGTTGGGCAGCCAAGAAGCCACGCCTTCGTGCCATCTTCATTCATGGTACAGTAATGCCATCTATAGCCGGATTTGAAGATGTCACGACCCTCAGCAAGTTTCTGCCAACGTAAAGTATCGAGCTCTAACGATGACAATGAACATTCCTGCGGGGTTATTGTCGCAGCGGGAGTAACGAAGTCGAGTAATGTACCAGATGTATAGACGTGAAAGTGTGTACCAGATCCTTGGGCTGGGATATTCGGACCAGAAACAAATTTTAGCGACGAGATTGCTCCGGGAGCAACGGGAGGCGAAGCTGTTAATTGGAAAGAAGGTGGATTGACTTGGGCACTGCTGGAGTTCGCTGCGTATCCTGAGCTTCCAACAGCTGCCGGAGGTCCCATGGCATACGATGGGCGAGGAGAGCCAGTCATTCGACTCAATGCCGAATTCCTGTCCATAGAACCGAATAGCGGGGCTGAATCGAAAGCAGGACTGCCCTTGAGGTCGAGCCACCAGATGTCTCCAATCTTATCCATCTCCTCACTGAGTCCTCCGAAGACCCAAACACGATCTCCCCAGAGATAAGCGGAATGGTCGAACCTTCCAACGAATCGCCATGCTCGGGACCAAGTGAAGGTTTTCAAGTCGAGATAGCATATATCATCAAGGACGTAGTTGTTGTGTCCGGTTATTCCCCCAACTATAAACAACTTGTCTTCGTGAAGAACAGCTGCATGTCTTGCACGGCCTTTCGGGATGGGTCCGGAGACTGTTGGTTGGGTCCAATGAGCTGTCTTGAGGTCGAAGATTATGAGATCGGAGAGGTAGGTTCGATGTTCGTTTTCGCCGCCGAATATGAGTAACTTATCACCTTGGTAGAGGGTAGCAGTATGACCTATTCTAGTTAGCTCTGAAGGTGTTTTAGGAGGGCGGAAGTCCTACCCATTCGGACCCCTGGGATATCTCCATAATTGTCCACCAGGCTCCATTGGTGGGTAACCAAGTCAAGCTTCAAAACATGGTTGTACACCTCGTCTGTGTATTGATCAAATCCACCAAAGGCATAGATCTGGTTATTTCCGCAGAAGGTAACGGACGCATTCACCAAGCAGGCAGGTCGCTGGCCTAAAGTCCTGGTAACCTTTGGTTTGTAGCCATCCATGCTGAGACGTCCTTTGACAGGAGAATTGGGCATGAGAAATGTATTATTCGAAGAAGTTGCAGAGCTTGGAGTAAAGGCTGGACCACCGCCGGAGAGGTGATTGCTTGTCGCAGAAGGAGCTGCTGACCCAAAGATGGAGTGGCTTGCTGGAGTGGAAGGCTGAGCCATGTCTGCAAGAGTTATGAGATCATGCTAGAGTGGGAGGAAATGCCTTGGAAAGGCGTATCTCGAGGAGACGAACGTGAATCGGTGACACAAGGTGAACGGTTGATGGAGAATTCCAAGCAAGGTGATAGATTCGGCGTTTGCTCAGTCGTCAAACCGAAATGATCAACAAGGGGGGCTCGCAAGGGAGTTGCGACGAAGATTTATTTCTCAGCCTCAGGCACCAGCATAATTTGTGAGTTGATCTGGCAACCACGCTAAGTTTGTAAACACTCAAAAGCGCCTCGACTCAGGATTGGTTTTGCTTCTTCTCTTCTTCTCCATGCACATCGCACCTCTACAAATCCGCACACCTTTACCCTCCTCTATCTACATACTCTCTTGCTTAATTGCACATCATCATCTACCCTTCATACAAGAATTCTTCAAGTCCACTAGATCTTTCTGCAAGTACTTTGTACGAGCCATTGATCGCCCATCCGACTTAAGCCATTCTTCGAAAGGCCCTTTTCGACATATCGAGCACAACAAACGAAATTACTAACCACATTACCAGGAACCATTAGGTTGAGTCTCTTGGAGCTCGTTCGATATACCGAACTTCTCTAACCATCATCGATCGATACATTTATTTGTCTTTCGACCGAGATCAAACACCCCCCGATAGTGCAAAATGGCAACCGCAGTATCTACCCCAATTAAGTCCCATGCGGGACTCTTCTCCACCCGTACCGCTGGCGGACGGATGCCTTTGACGCCCTCTCCTCGCAATCGCACAACAACATTGTCTGTCAACAACTCATCTCCGTTCACACCCGAGAAAAAGACATTGGACAACGATAGCATCAAGGCATCATCAAAGTCAACATATGGTGGAAATCTCTCATCACACTTCTCGAAGTCGGCTTCAAGAACTTCACACCGCGACTCGCCAAAATCCAACATTGCCAGAGGCACACAAACACCCCGTCGTGCTCTGGAACTCGGTGTCTCCGACTTCACACTCACTGGTACAGGTGCCAAGACACCTGGTAGCAGCCGATCAAGGAAGGGTCCTCTCCGCCAAAAGTCTACCAAGACCACCCTCTCTTTCGGCGACCGATTCATCCCAAACCGCGCTGCAAGCTCTGCTATCGCAACCGTCGGCTCTGGAAAGCTTGACCTCGGCGACAAACAACGACCGAAGACCAGTGGTGGAGAAAGCTCGACAGTCTTAGCATCTGGTGCCGATGATGCTCTCGCTGCACTTGGATCACTGTCATTGAACGATGACGATGAGCCATCCACATACTCCCGCCCGTCCCCAAATACCGTTGCATACCAAGACTCTTTGGCATCAGCATGCGGTGTGTCCCTCAATCAACGTATTCTTGCTTTCAAGCCGGCGCCTCCCGAATCCTCGAAGCCAGTTGACCTTCGGTCTCAATACAACCGTCCTCTCAAGAACGCCAATACCGCTTCAGCGCAATTCAGACGTCGTGTTGGTACTGCTCCTGAACGCGTACTGGATGCTCCGGGTCTCGTTGACGATTACTACCTCAACCTTCTTGACTGGTCCTCAGGCAACCAGGTCGCCATCGGTCTTGAACGAAATGTCTACGTCTGGTCTGCCGAATCTGGTACTGTCAGCTCTCTCTTGGAGACCAGCCCGGATACCTATGTCAGCAGTGTCAAGTGGTCTGGTGACGGAGCATATGTCAGCGTTGGCCTAGGGACGGGAGAGGTCCAAATCTGGGACGTTGAGGAAGGCACCAAGCTTCGAAGCATGCACGGCCATGATACTCGCGTTGGTGTCATGGGATGGAACAAGCACACCTTGTCTACAGGCGCTCGATCCGGCCTCGTCTTCAACCATGATGTACGCATTGCCCAACACAAGATCGCTGAGTTAGTTTCCCACACATCCGAGGTTTGCGGTCTTGAGTGGCGCGCCGATGGTGCTCAACTTGCCACAGGCGGAAACGATAACCTTGTCTCCATCTGGGATGCTCGCTCCTTAGCTGTCCCCAAGTTCACCAAAACCAACCACAAGGCCGCCGTCAAGGCTCTCAGCTGGTGCCCATGGCAGCCCAACGTCCTCGCTACTGGTGGAGGATCCTACGACCGTCACATCCACTTCTGGAACACCACGACCGGCGCCCGAGTGAACAGCATCGACACTGGCTCCCAAGTTACCAGCCTTCGATGGAGCCCTCACTACCGCGAGATCGTCAGCACTAGCGGCTTCCCTGACAATTCTCTCAGCATCTGGAGTTACCCCACTCTGGTGCGCAACGTTGAGATCCCAGCACATGAGACCAGAGTCCTTCACAGCTGTCTCAGTCCAGATGGGCAGATGCTCGCTACCGCAGGTAGGTTTCATCACATTCCATTTTATAAACTTCACTGACAGTTTTTAGCTGCTGATGAAAGCTTAAAGTTCTGGAAAATCTTTGAGAAGAAAGCTGGTGCAAGCTCCTCGGCAAGCGCAGCAGGTGCTTCCGGAAAGGCTGATATGGTCAAGCAAATGACGATCCGCTAGGATGTTATCAAGGCCCTGTGAAGCGTCCGGGCTTCCAAGAGGGCTACAGGTAGAGTATAAAGGACAATTCCATACTGGCATTTAGCGGTTGGATTTTGAAGCGTGGAGTTGGGGAGTTTGTTTTGTCTCTCACAATGCCCACGGCCGAAAGTGCTTCACCTGGTGCGAATAATGCTTGACGATGGATGACTGAAAGGCGGTATGAGATTAATGTTCGTTTCTGCTGGGAAGCTTCTTCATGACTAGGACTTTGTACTTAGAACCTTTATCAATGACGATTGTAAGATTATGGCAGGGCAGAAAAGGCTTTTGATTCATTATCTGAGAGTTTGAGGTTCAGTTCTCCGGCAAGACATGTGATCTGACAAATGAACGATTCCCTCTATCATGATTTCTGACACCAGTGACAATGTGCCTTATGATCTAGAATTCTAGAATTCATAATTCGCTGTGATCTATCCAAATCATCATCATCATCGGCAAGCCTACAAGTGAATCGGTTCACAGGCAAATTCAGCCCAACCCGATTGCGGCTCCGCATTAGTAAGCGAAACTAACGCGGCGAGGAAGACCATATCTCAGCAAAATCGATCTTCCCTATACAACTCCGCAACTCAGGACTACAAAAGTCCCTTAACTTCGCGGAACACAAATAAAAACCTCTACGAAGTCATATCAGATAGTACAAAGTTCAGATAGTCATTCAAAGGGGGTCACAGATTTACGCGTTGTTGAGCAGAGGGGACGCTTTTGCGACCGGCAACCTTCCTTCCTCGACTCTTGTCGCAACCCTCCTCCACCTTCCGATCTACAACCTCGGTATTCGATTTTCGTTGCGCAAGTTGATGAGAAGAAGTATTCGCACATTCGAGAAGTGATTGAGAAGTGCGACGGTCGTGCGATTCGGAGTAGGAGCGATCGAGGAGTTGCCTTTCGGTACTCACACCACTCTTCCAACCTCACCACCAATCCACACAACCAATACCATCAAGATGTCGAACACTCAGGTCGGAAATGTCTACCAGCAGATCATCGCAGATGTCGTCGAGAGCTCGAGAGTCGATTTCGAAGAAGGCGGCGTCGATGAACATGTTCTTGAGGAATTGAAGCTGGTATGACTCCTACCTTCCTTTTCCCATCCATCAAAGACCCCATTATCTTTTCTATCTCTTCACTTCATCTCCATCCCATATTCATTCTGCAATGTTTTCGCATCTTTTTCTGCAATTTTTCGACGGAAATGGTCGACGTTGGGGTTGATATTCGGATTCTTCTCTTTCGCTGCTGCCTGTGCGCAGGCCCTCGAATTTTTCGCGGGTGGGCGACCCTCAGTATTTGGCTTTATACCCAGCCTTTCGCTTGTGAAATTTCCTTCATGACGCTAGTGCGTTTTTGGGACACCCCTCTTCAGCACGTGATTTTCTGATAGGCAGCATGACGGTCTCACACAATTTGCCTCATTTTCACACTCTTTTACTTACATAATCAATTCAATTCAAAACATCAAAGCATGCCTAACACACTTCTTTAGGGATGGCAACAAAAATTGTCCCAACTTCAAGTCGCGACCTTCCCATGGGACCCCAAGCCCGAACCACAACCTACCATTGCCAATCCTCCCACCGTACCCTCCAATGCCGGCAACTACCAGCTGGGCACTCCGCCAATTCCAGGTCAGATGCAGCAAAATAATATGCCTCCCATGCCTCAAATGAACAACAATGTCGGTCCTCGCATCAAGCAAGAGCCTGGCCTCGATACCTCACCCGTCGGCGGCATGAGTCAACCCCCTTTCCAACCTCCTCTTATCTCCGGTACGCCTGCTCAACAGCGAGCTGCTGCTCATCTCCAAGCCAACTACGGTCAACGAGCTGCTGCATCCATCAGTGCTATCCAGAGCAATGCTCCTCAGCAAGGACAGAACCCCCAGCCAAGCATGCAACAAATGCAGGCACATCAAGCGGCTATGCAACATCAACAGCAGCAGCAGATGCACATGCAACAGCAGCGCGGGGCCGGAATGCAGCAACAGCGACCCCAGATGACACAAGAGCAATACCAAAAGGCTATGGCCATGCAGGCTCAGCGGGCTATTCAGGGTCAGAATAGCGTCAACGGGGCTCAGACTGACGGTGCTGGAGATGAATTTGAGGGACCGGTCGCTATTCTCAAGAGATTTAACGCTGACGGCGAAGAAGAATTGGGAAGAATGGAGATTGATGGCTTGATTCGTGACAAGATTGCTGCTATGGGTCAGAGCATGGAAGGTGGTGGATTGATGCTTCCTCTTCGTGAGGCTACCAATTCAAAGAAGCCTCAACGCAAGGTCAAATTTCCGTCTGGATTGTTACCACAACATGATGGACCCGGATCCGATGCAGACGAGGACAGCAAGGACAATGTTAAGGACGAAGAACTTGATGAAGATGCCATCAACTCTGACCTTGATGATCCTGATGATGGACTCAATGATGAGGAAGATGACGACGAGGGTATGGGTCATATCATGCTTTGCATGTATGACAAGGTCCAGAGAGTTAAGAACAAGTGGTGAGTCCCCCAGCCCTTTCATGTACAATTACTAATAATTCCCAAAGGAAGTGTGTCATGAAGGATGGCGTCCTCACCGTCAATGGCAAGGAGTACGTCTTCCACAAGGCATCCGGCGAGTACGAGTGGTAAAAACTTCTACAATCGACTTGCGGCCCATGGTTCTCTCAGATACACTCCTCATTTATACTCTCCCATGGAATTCTCTCTCGGCAATAACTCCAAAGTCCGTCTGCTCGTTGAGGAATCTCGCGAAAATCCTGGACACATAAAAACATCACATCGCCTTTCGATCGCGATTTCCGTGACATAGATTTCTGCTCGTTCTTATCATCGAGTCAACACGTTGCATTCCACAAAACGCGTCTCTCCTCCCCAGTACTTCGCTGTTCATTGGTTGGGCTGTATTTTCTGCATTGAGGGCGAGAGTGGGGAGTGGTGATTTGCATGGCGAGGTTGGGAGATGTATCAAATTGAATACCCAACAAGACCACACACAACTGGAGATAGGGAGAGTGGAAGGTGGCGCATATCATGGATGTATAATAGTCTTTCGGAATGGAAGATACTTACTGAAGGTGTGGTGTTCATGGTGATTTCTGTGCTTTGAATATGTGGGTGATTAGTGATGGTACATGAGTGGGTTGATTATCCTGCGCGCAAGGTTTGCCTTTGATTGTTCATAAGGATCGAGTGATTCTATCTCTTATTTGTTTAAGTCCTGGAGAAAGAAGGATATGAATTTCTCAGGCCTTCTGAGTGATTGAAAGAAGTGGAGGGAGGTCTTCATCTAAGCATCCTGTTAATGAGAGAAACTGGAGCTCAACGTTTCAAAAAACCAGGTTTGCTTTTCTATTTCTTTTTATTTCTCCCATCTATCAAATGCGACACATCAAGATGTCCGTCCCATACCACCCGCTCTCGATCTCTAGAAGTTGCCTCAATTCTCTCTTTCAGATAGGTCTCTAAGCCTTAGCAGCTTGGGCGGCAGTCGGAGCAGGAGCAGCAGCAGGATGTGCACCGTCACCGTGGAACATCATCTTAGGTTCAGAAGGCCAGTACGGTGCTGCAGTTGGGAAGAATGGGTTGCCAGCAGTAACCGTGACGGTCGTCGTCGAAACGGTGGGGTTAGATGTGCATCTATTCTCATCAGACCCAGCCCTCTCCCTTCCCATTTCCTCTCCAAAATATATATATATATATATATTCATAAAACTTACGTGTTAGTAGGCACCAAACTCCCACCCACGGTCCCAACATGAGACTTCCCAAAAACCACCTCAATTCCCACAATCGCACCTCCAAATTCTCCCGCGGGATCAAGGATGATCTCTGGCTGATGCTCATCGTGGATTCCGAGGGGCAGGTCGTGCGGGCCGTGCTCGGTGATCACGATTGCGCCGTCGGGGAGTTCTTTGGCGTAGGTGTCGCTCTAGTCGAAGCCGAAGGTGGGCTAGGAGAGCGTGTAGGGACCGAACAATGTCTTAGTTGCTAGGCAGATGTCGGCGTCGCAGGGGAGGATGGCTGCTGCTGTTGGTGCGGGTGCGGGTGCGGGTGCAGGGGCTGCGAGTGCGAGGCGGGGAGGGCTGTGGCGGCGATGATTGAGTTCTTCATTTTGGAGGAGTGATGCTGGGATGGTTTGAGGGTGGAAGTGGGTATGGGATGCTTGTTGTGGCTCACTGGGATATGAAGTGAGCAAAAATGCACTCTATATGGTTCTAAGGTCCATGAGAATCGATGAAGATGAGCGCCTCAGTCCTTGTTCATCCCAATGTCTAGAGCTCCATGACCATCATGCACTCGAAACGATGAACTCGGCATCTCCAATCTGGGGTAACCCTTCCCTGTAAGGATAATTACTCGTTCTCAGGTCTATGATCCTCCATCTCAACGGCCCTCAACCTTATTTCTCAACCAACCAATCCGCATCATCAATCTCAAATTCTCTTCCTCGGCAGATCGTAAGCGGAGCTTTCGTAGCGCCAGGCCCTACGATGAACGTGGAAGCAAGCTTTGCTTTTCCAGGAAACATTTCTGTTCCTGGATGCGAGGAAGGACTAGTGTAGTCCTTTCGCCGTCAAGGTTAATTCTGGACCGGAATGGCGCTGGTTTAGTGCATTGAAATCGGATGAGAGCATGATGATATAGGGGACTATTGGAAACAATTCATGCTGTGCAGTCAGCATTTCGAGATGGTTGTTTCACGTTCTTGTGCGTAAAACCACCTCTCTCTCTCTCTCTCGGGAATCTCCGGTCCGAGTCACTTGTATACTTTGACGATACTGGCGGGTACAGAAAGACAGATGCCCTCGATGCTTCATCCGCTGCGGGAATTGTATAATCAGAATTCCGGATGCGAGTCCAACTGCGTGGACACAAAGAAGAATCAGGGGAAATATTGCTAGAACTCGGTGAAGTAAATTTAGTAGACTATATCGTCCTTCCAACATATCCTAAACTATCTAACTATACTTTATTGACCCAACACAAGCACTTCTTAATTTTTGAAGAGAGGAACACCCCACGCCTCTCTAAAATCAACAGTTCTACCCTTGTCACCAGGTTGTGCAAGCGCATCAATTGCCTTTGTGTCTTCATCAGATAGCTTCCGAATATCCAGATTGGACTTGATGCGCGAAGGTGTACTGCTCTTGCCCAACGGGACCGTTCCTCGACCAACTGCCCAGCTTTGAAGCAGCTGTCCGACATCCATGCCGTTCTTCTCTGCGAGCTTAATGATTTTCTCGTCCTTGAGAAGTGTTGCACCATCCTTTTTCTGGCCCGCAAATGGAGAGTAGCAGGTGGTCAGAATCCCATGCTCGTTTCCGAAAGCGATAAGCTCGTTCTGTGGAAGCCAGGGGTGGACTTCAATTTGGTTGCAGGAAATAGGGATTTCCTTAGCCTCTGGGAGGATATCTCTCACTTCTGCGACGGAGAAGTTGGAGAGGCCGATTGTGCGGGTCTTTCCTTTCTTGACGAGAGCTTTCATCGCATTCCAGGTTGGGATGAAAGAGCCTTGCTGGCCTGGAAAATAGTATCAGATCTGTTCCCTTGGAGCTCCTTTCCGTTAAACATATGACCGGAAATACTAACCGGCTTGCTTTGCAATGTTTGTTGAAGTATGTTCCCAGTCAATGACTGGTTTGTCGTCCTTTATCAGCATCCCCTTCTCTTCTGAGGTGGATTCAGGCCCAGCTTTCGCGTTCTTCAACGCCTCTCTGGAGATGGGCTTGGATGCATAGGGCCAATGTGCGAGGTAAAGGTCGATGTAATCGAGGCCCATCTGCTTCAAAATGATATCAAGGCATAGCTCGACGTTCTCTGGATCTGCGAAGTGAGGCCAGAATTTTGAGGTCACGAAAATCTCGGATCTTGGGATTCCAGATTCTTTGATGGCAGCTCCGACTTCTCCATCTACCTGTATAGATAGTCAGCCATTTTGTTCGATGGGTGGGTATGATCTCCATATCCAAGAGATCGAAAGTGGGGTGGATTAACAACAGTGGGGATACTTACGCCGTACATCCAAGCACAGTCAAGATGACGGTATCCTGCTTTCAGAGCCGTAAGAGTGGCATCTTTGCACCACCCGGTACTGCCTATAGCAGAATAAGCTTTTGGTTTGACAACGTATTGGTACGTGAACTCACCCGAAGCCCATGTTCCAAATCCCACGCTTGGAATATCAACGGTCTTGCCATCTGCGGCTTTGAGAGGGAAAGTCTTTGGAAGAGACATTGTGTCTTGAGAATTTCCGGCGGATTTGATTTATTGGTAATTGCATCTGAAAAATTGAAGAAAGAGCTTACCATGAGAATATTAATGTTGATAAAAAGTGACGTTGGTGACCTCCTGGCCAGCCCTCAGTTTAGCCTTTTAGCAGTTCGCTCGCTTATTGGCCACTTTCCCAGCAACTCTCTCAACCTCACCACAAGACACGGAATAGGAGTCCGGAGTAAAGGATTCTTGATCTCTTCATGACCAGATTGAAAATGAGCAAACCCCGAGTCCTGTGCCTCCACGGCTTCACCTCCAATGGCAGCGTACATGCCCACCAAGCCCGTCTCATCACTAATGCCCTATCCTCGGAGTTTGACTTCCTCTTTCCAGATGGCCCCCACGCAGTCGATCAGATGGACCTCTCAAACCCATCCACAAAGGCTTGGACTGACTATGTTTCCGCAAATTCAAATGCTGGTCACCGAGCCTGGTGGTTCGCACGGGATCCCAACCCTGCTGCAAACGAACCCGGTGGCTTTGAAGGTCTTGAGCGAAGCCTTGGTTACCTTGGAGATCTCATTCAGAGAACAGGACCGGTGCATGTGATTTGGGGCTTCAGTCAGGGGGCGTGCTTTGCTGGGATGTTGACTGCTTTGCTCTCCGAGAAGAACAAGGACCATCCGCTACGAAGACATTTGCCAAAGACCCAGGGAACGCCAAACGCCGGCATCTTCTTCTCAGGATTCAAACCGAGGTTTCAGCAGTACGATAGTATCTATACGCCTGATAGCGAAGTATCTACTATGCATGTCATGGGAGAGCAGGACAGTGCAGTCACGGTTGAGAGGAGTGAGTCATTGGCGAAAGTGTATCGTCGGGCAAAGGTATTGAAACATGGAGGCGGACATGATATTCCCAAGTCGGATGAAGATCGCGACAGAATTGTTCAATTTCTCCGGGACAATGCCAGCTCGTAGGACAAGATATTGTTATGAAGACAGCTGTTAATTAGACTCCTAGAAACTTATTCCCTCAGACCATAGCAATTCCTTTGCATCGATGACTTTGATCGGAAGAAAAAGGTGACATCAGTGCTTAGTTACACTAATTCGAGAGGGACAGTACCGCAATGTTAGAAGTTTGGAATTTCTTTTCGTTCCAGAGACTTCCAGAATTCTGTACTATAATGGTTCCATTCCATAAAGGAACCATGGAACCATGGAATTTCCAAGGTTCCATTTATGCCTGAGAAGTAGACATCCTATATGCTTCAGGCATTCTCTTCCTCAGGCATCAACACGCTTTTAAGGACAAGGCTTGGTCACCAACCGCCCCTCTGACGCTCTCCTGACGCTTCCTCTAACGATCCCTCTATCTTATTAGCAGCACTCAATCACGTGAGTATTCCATGGAAGTTCCATGGTTCCAGAGAACTAGAGCATAATAGTTCCATTTCCAGTACAAACTAGGTCTGGATAACTTCCAGATGGAAAAAACCCATGGAAATTCCATGGAACATGCTTCCAAATCTCCAACACTGCAGTACCGAAATCACTCGTTCTCATTGAGCAGTTGACTTTCAGTGCATCGGGGATAGCTCCTGGCTCTTTCGTAGGCTCATCTTCTGATCACTGAAACAGGTGGAACGATTGATATCTTCACTTCTGAAGCTTCGATTCACTTCGCTTTCGTAGCCGAGCCCGACCACCGCCCACACTATGAGCCCACACTATGAGGTTCGGAATCTCTCAATCTCCTTATCGAGGTCAACGATGGCTACCGCGGTAGAGCCTCACAGTGACATTGAGGATGAGAATGCTTCGCTCGCCTTCCAATTACTGCTTCAAGACAGCAAGGAGCTCTTCGAGGATTCTCAGGCAAGGAGCAAGAGACGCACAGATGCCCTCTCGGACTTCCAAGTTGCGTTACAGTTGAACCAGCAGGAGGTTGAGAGAGCTGTCACGATTCTGAACGACCGCAAGATGTCAAGAAGCTGTTCGCGCAGAAAGGTCTGCGGGGTTTCGAAGTCAGCATTGCTTGATCGGATATGGGTCCTGATCTCGACACTAAATGCACCTTGGAGGCAGGCCCGGCAGTAAGTATGGCCGCATTGGGCTGGCGTAATATCGAAGAATTGACCATCCTCTTGGCACACTACGCAAAAGATGCGTGGGTGACGAGGGTTGTGTCTAGTAAGGGCCCAACATGACGACTCGGGTGCTTCCACTCGCGCCTTAACTGGTTCTTCAACAAAAAGGGCGTCCGTTAGCACGATAATCGTTCAATGTGAGGTGATTATTGAAGCAAGGCAATTGGTTTTGACGCGGCTTACCATTACGTCAAGCGTTCTGTTGTCCATGGGTGCAGCTTCAATGGCCAGAGATGGCGGAGCCATACCTGCCAGTCTGCAAGCAACTCTGTTCCTGGAACGCTGAAGTGGCAAGAACTTCCAGCGCTCCTTTCACCGATGAGCCCTTGTTCCCGCCACGATGCCGCGGCCAGCTGATGCCACCCCACTCGATTCGCTTGTTCTTGACGGCTGAAATTGTTTCTGAATATGAGGAGAAGAAGATCGAGTTTGAGACACCGAATCGAACTTACTGCTCTCTCCCAGAATGCCAGGCCTTCATCAAACCTGAACATATCAACGGCGACTGCGGAACTTGCACGGCCTGCACAACTCGGACATGCACTATTTGCAAGGCTGAGTGGCATGGAACTCGAGATTGTCCTTCTGATACGGGTCTCCAACTTGTTTTGGCTATTGCAGCACGTGAAGGCTGGCAGCGATGTACTTCGTGCGGCAGATTGGTAGAGCACAACCTTGGCTGCAACCACATGACGTGAGTACCACCCGATTTTCTCCCATTGAATGAAGATTCTGATATGTTTAAGTTGCTATTGCGGACACTAGTTCTGCTACGATTGCAATCCCGCTTGAAGACTTGCGAATGCCCCACTGTACATGAACATCGCCTTCTCGCACAAGCAGTCGATCGTGTCGCTCAAGGACCAGCACCTGCCGGTATGGCTGCTGTTGATGACTTGGAACGCCTTGCCGCAGCTGCTCGCGCGATCATTGCTGACCATGAGTGTAATCATCGACGTTGGACTTGGACCCATGGAAGACACCATTGTGGTCAATGCACCCGCACAATGTCTATGTTCACTTATAGGTGCAACGACTGTGGACATGCTCGCTGTGCTCCATGCCGATACAACAAATAGGCAAAGTTGTGAGAGTTGTTCATTGTTTTTGAACAATTGGCAGCACCGTTTGTGGTGGGGTATCGGGAAATGGAAGAACTTGATGTGTAGAGATATTAAGCATCCACGTAAATACCCAGGCAATTTGGCTATAGATTTCTCAAAGACTTCCATGGTCTCGTCATGTCCATGCTTCGTGTGCAATTCAAGACTTCTCAATTAAGATAAACGCCGTCTAAATCACTGAAGTTGGGGCGAATGTGATTGAGCTGTGTAATATTTGATTTGTACAATCCTTCGACCCTTTGAGAATCCACCTGTACTCCAACCCATGCAACCCGAAGCCCAGCCCTCGACTACGTAAAAGTACAACACACTTCTCATCCATCTATGTACCCAAGAACGACATTAACTTTTTTATCTCCGCCTCATTAATCATTCCCCGCAGTCTCAACCAGAGTATTCACCCCGATCATTAACCTTACTTCTATCTGCAATGGCACTCTTCTTCGTATCGGCATGCTTCTCATTTTGCTTCTGCAGATATTTAGCTTCATTCTCAGCGGCATCAGGTCTCCCTGGCTTACCTGTGGCGTTTTACTTGGATACGATCTTGTCTTTGCCTTCCTTTCCTTTTGCTTGTTTATTCGAGGAGGATTCTGCTTCCTTTACAGCGGATTCGCGGGCTTTGATTTTGCGCTCTTCGGCTTCTACAATATCTGCAGACATTATGTTAGTATCGGTCTGAGAATGAAGGGGACAAGCGGGATGACGAAAGAGGAACGGAGGAAAGGTAAGAGAACATACCACGCCACAAATCCTCCCCAGCATACGCTTCATGGTGGATCCTCTTCTCAATAATGTGTTTATGCTCCGGATCATTTGGATCCAAAATCTTGACCGTCTCCCACCTTCCCTTCCCCTTTTTCGCATCACCAACCTCAAACGCCGCCGTCGCCACAAGCACCGCTAGCGTCAAGCCCTGGGCGTAGACTCTTGCCTGTACAAGTTTCTGTGCTCTGGTCAAATAAGGATTCCTTCCCACAAGTCCCAACGCGATAGCAATAGATGCCACCCATGATGCTGTGACGATGGGATATCGATTTTCACGACCCCAGTCTTTGAACTTCTGGAAAGTGGATTCGTTTGCGCGGACTAGTTCGAGGTCGGAAGAAGCACGGTCTCGGTATTGACGTTGTGGATCGCGCTTGTTTTCGAAGTTGCGGGAGCTGCGGTCTGCGTTGACGATGGCGGCGAAGGTGGCGGAGGAGGTTACAAGGAAGGTTTTCATGGGGAGGGTTAGGTTACGGAATGCGTGGAAACGGGCGTTTGCTCCATATGCAACAGCTCCTCCCTGTGGTGCATGTTAGCTGCGAGGTTTTTTAAATGGACATTGGTACTTGAGAGAGCTTCTGAAGGTACATTGGTACTTCAGAGGGGGAGCTGCGGAACAGTGAAAGCTTGATAGGTGGGGTTACGTACGACAATCAATCCGACCGTTCCGCCAGTAATACCTCCCCTGAGCGTAGCATTGTAATGGGCCTGCTCTTCTTCTTTGGTGAGAATCTTCATTATTGTTGTGTGTGAGTGGACGAGTAAGTGGTCGTTGACAAAGCTTGACTGTGTGCTCAATCAAGATCTCGTTGGGATAGTAATCTCGGATAAAAGCTCCGAATGGTGAGTTTCCCCCCTTGTCTATGTCTTTATGTACAAGTAGGAGGCTTGGATGTCGTCAGGGATTTTGGTCTCTGCTGTTATCCTCGCGGAAAATATCTTCAGTGGCGGTCGTGTGTCGACGTTGAAAAGTTGAGTTGAGAATGCCAATTGAATGGGAATTCCTGAAATATATTTCGAATGAAAAGCAGATCCCTATTAAAGGCCGGTTCAAATCCCGACGTGCTTCCACGTATTATCGTAGAGTTTGTGGATTAATACTGTGGCATGTCGTAGTCAGCAGAGGTGCAGCAATTTCCATGATGTCAGCGAAATGGGTGTGGTGTGTGTGGTGTGACGTTCAACCCCTGAAACCAACTGCTAGTCTCCGAGAAATCTCCTGCATTTCCGAAAGCACCATAAGTCCATCAACAAAATCTCCAGCTTCCGCTTACCATAAGGTCGTATTGCTGAGCTGCATTGCATGCTGTACGAAGTACATAGGAACGGTGCTGTAAGAGTTGGTCTGCGAAAGTCTGGAGAATCAGGAGAAAAGCTTCAATGACGACTGTGGCCCTTCAGCCCTGCCTTATCCTCCTCCTTTTTTCCTATCGAAGGGAATCCAGATCAAATCTAAATTATCAGATGTTAATCACATCGTACCCGGGTACTTACATCTTACTTTCTGTGCCTATTAAACTTCAAGAGGAGGTTCCCATGCGGTCCTTTAAGAGCTGGAAAAGACAGCCACCCCGGCCAAGCCTTCACACATGAGCTCTATGCACCAGAGACGATCGAGCATTTGTAGCTGCATGACTTGAACAGTGATCAATCATCCATCATCCATCATCCATGTCCCGACGACCGTGCAGTCGTGTAAACAATCCGTACTTGACTCCTCCATAAGAAACGTCAGCTATTCGTCACTTTATTTTGCCCGAGCGGTAGATGAACATGCTTGAACCCATACGAACGTTGATATTGGATCAACCGGCTATCGTCCATGAAACGTGGACCTGGACCCGGACCCGGACCCGTGAATAGAGTTCAGACAAGACTCTGGAGTCTGAAGAGAGGAATTCAAAGACCGTCCGCTCAAGAACCTTACACCCTGACGAAGTAATGGAAATGGCTATCACGCAACATGGTCTGGGACACAAAGGGGTTATCGACGTGATATGATTAAAGGAGGGCTGATCATTCCAGTATATATCTAGACTCGCCGCATCGAGAAAGTAGAGGCGAGAAGAAGGAAGGATTCCTTGAATTACTTTTTACCGTCATCCCACCACTACACTACCCGGCGCCTCACAGCACCTGAACGACTCGAACCAGACCATATCTGGAGAGTAATGCAAACGCTGCAGATACAGTACATCATTAATAACTACTAAATTCCCCGACACCCGAACCAAACAAGGAATTATTAGAAGCTTTCACTCGTTCCTGCCCACGAATCTTAACGTTTAATTGCCATCCCGTCTCTCTCAGCCCAAGTAATTACTTATTACTTCTTCTTTCACTTCTGGAACAATCCCGCCACGTTTTGCTTTTCTTCTAGAAAAGCACCTGTTTCTTCTCTCGCCTATCCCTCGGATTGTCTCTCCTAAAACAGCCTAGCCATACTCTCTCAGCCGGCTCTAGGGATGCCACTAATTGATTGGCTTTCGCTGGGACTGGGAAGCCACTCGTCTTCCAACGCCGCCATACCACTGCCTGACTCCGATACCTCTATCGACGACGCTGACGAAGGCACTCAAGACCTCGACTCCGATACATCTTCCACCGACTCTCTACAACCTCCCACGCCACAATACTTCAACAACGACATCGATCGTTTTACGATGCCGACAACCTCACCTATCGACATCGCCACACCTACTAGAAACGCATCATCGTCACCATCGTCCCAAGGCAAGCAGGTCCCCAATTATCACGACACTGATTCGCGAACGTCCGCCATGATGAGCACAGGATACGACTCGAGCATGGGGAGAGGGCGACAGGACTCCTTCGCAGGAGCGAAGCCCATTTCTATGAACAATCCGAACAGAAACGCTGAGGGTCGGCCGCGACGAGAGAGTCTGGCTGGAAGCCTCGTTGGCGGTATGAGCTGGGGAGGCGTTTCAGTTGGAAGTTGGATTAGGGATGAGTACGTCTATCTTTTTATTTATGAGCGACTTCACTGTCTGCTTTGTATGTGTCGAGTCTCAAGTCTCTTTGCTACGATGAGCCACCGCTCTTTTCCGAGGCTAACAACTATTCTAGTATTATCATGGCGGGCACGTCACCATTCCCATACCAATCACCATCTTATCACTCGTCTTCATATTTACCAAAACTGGAAGCAAATTTCATGAGAGATTTCGCATGTTGTGGTGAGACTTTACCGACTTTACACGATCTATTGCAACATTATGAGGAGAGCCATGCACAACAGACGCCACAATCCCTGCGGACGGCTTCTGCTGCTCAGAGAGCAAGAGAGAATTCGACTCCGAACAGCAAGGCGGCTATCGCAGCTCAGGCAGCGACAGCAGTCCAACAGCAAGCTCACCAACAAAACCAACCGCAGCCTCGGCCACTGCAGCTACAAATGCCTCAGAACACAAACATGGGTGGAATCCAGCAGCAGTTACGCCAACAGCAATCTCAGCCTGCAACTCCAGTTCAAAAGAATGTACAGCCAGTAGTAGATGATATGGATGGAGTAGAGGATATGGAGATGGATGATGCAATAGGACCTATGGATCAGGCACCAGATACTCCTATACAGCAGAAGCACCAGCCTGTTCAAGCAGCGCAACAATCACTGTTTGGACAACAGCCTCGACCTACGCTCAATCTGAATGCCAGTGGTCTGCAGCACTCTGGACTTCGAACTTCCCAACCACCTACACCTGCGACGTCCGGCTTTGGATTCCAAAACAACCCGACTGTTTCTTCGGTGAATACTCCGACGCTGAGTGCGCAGCCCATTCAGCAGCAGCAGCAGACGTTTTCACCTGATACCTCGGTACCGGGATCACCTGCAGGAGAGATGGAGGACGATTTCGCGAATATGCCTATGAACATGAATATGGGGAACATGAACATGAACATGTCAAATATGAACTTCCCCTTTGGGTTCGGAGCGAACGATTTGGGACTGGATCTGTGCATAGACGAGCCTGCGAAACGATTGTACAGCCCCAATGGAGGATTCAGCAATCAGAGAGCATTACAGCAGCAATTCGAACAATTTGGATTAGGACAAGGGCAATACGGAAATAATACTGAGGCGATGAGGGAGGCGCTTAGGCAGCAGCAGATGATGGCAATGAATGGAATGGGAAATCCGGCTGCGGTAGCGATGATGATGGCAGGCGAGGAACACAAGCCATTCAGATGTCCGGTCATTGGCTGCGAGAAGGCCTACAAGAATCAGAACGGTCTCAAGTATGTCACCATATTTCTCTATTCTCGGCAAATGCTAACTTCCTCAGATATCACAAGACACACGGTCATCAGACTCAACAACTACACGAGAACGGCGATGGCACGTTCTCTATCGTGAATCCCGAAACTTCAACTCCTTATCCTGGCACACTCGGCATGGAGAAGGAGAAGCCTTACAAATGCGAAGTCTGTGGCAAACGATATAAGAACTTGAATGGTCTCAAATATGTAAGTAATGTCTATGATTACCTCGATCCTCGGCTAACGATCTATAGCATAAGCAACATTCGCCCCCATGCAATCCTGAGCTTAAGCTTAACAGTCATATGGCAGCGGCGGGCTTGGGAGGTTTGGGAGTAAATGTCGCCGGTTTGCCTGGTATTGGCGAGGAAGGACTGATGTAATTGCATCCCACTCTTGTCCAACAAACCTAAGCCGACCACGAACGACACGGTCTCCCCCAACAAACAACATTTCCTTTCACAACATACACCGGTATCGTATTTCCAAAAGAATTGCATTGGGCGGAGTTTTCATTCGAATCATGTTATGAGCTAAGACTATACCCCGGATAGATTGATTGGGCGGGGGATCTTGGGCTGGGCTGGATAGAAAACTGTGTTTTTACATCCCCGTTTTTGCATAGGTGGGCTCGAGGACATACACGCTCACTCTCGGCCTATATACGCAACAACGCACTTCCCTTCTTCGCCCTGGCGGTATTATCGCTGCTCGCACGCATTTTCTTTCCTTTCTGTTATAAATGCACCAAATCGCACAACAAAAGTTTGGCACAGCACAATACCTGAAGGACTACCTTTTCCTTGTTTTTACTTTGCTTGGAAGTTCTGGACGACTACGGAGGCGTAATGTGGATTGGTGTTTATAGAGCGCGTGGTCCTCCGATTTGTCTCATTTGTATTTATGTATCGGGCAAGCATGGATGGCTGGGCTGGGTTGCTCTTGGATAGCTCGAGCTGGATGAGAAGAGCATGTCTGGGTGAGATGAGAGGAGGATCTGCAGTACATTGCGAGAAGAAGCAGTGGAAAAGCAGAACAAGCACTTTGCGTTTGAACTTGTTGCTATAGATGCACAGACCGTGTTTTGCGTGTGAAGCCCAGAAAAGAAGAGCGATAATTCGATTTCTTGTTTTTTGTTTATCCTATGTTTTGGGTTTGATACATGCCTTGGTAACCCCCATACATTTTTGGATATTCCTGCTACGTGCATTGATGATCCCGGTACATATCAACTTCCTTGATTCTGTATATTACCATGGAGACGACGGCCGTGGAAGTCCGTTCCCTATTTCTCTTGATCCCTCGTCTTCCTGAAAACGGCAAGCCGAACTTGACTGTCCACTCAGCACTGAGCGCAAAATAGTGTTTGTCCCCTCATCTGGGATGTTTCTCCAATACGCGTCACTACGCTCACTGGCTGCATTGACGCACGTCACTGACTCGACGCGACCACGTGCTCCCTCCTAAGCTCTGTTCACCTCTCCTTCGAAAGTAGCAGAACCGGCCTTGATGAACCCACAGACCCCCCCCACGGCCAAGCAAGCAACATCTTGATGATGGATGAAGCACAAGGACAAGCACTGGCCATTGCAATTTCGTGCTCATCTCAGAGTCTCATCTATTTTGAACCCTTGATGAGGCGACAACGTTGCGACTTACAAGTCACGAGAATTGCCATTTAACAGGAAGGTACAAGAAGGAAAAAGCAGATCGCCACTCGGCTACGCTATAGCTACAAACTTTACGAGTCAGGTCCCACCACAAACTCAATTTGACAGCTCTTCGACCTCCAACCAACGGTCGACAGACTCGGTAGCAGAGACCGAGCCTCTCTTGAGCGCTTCCAAGATGACCTGGACCCTGACCTGCGTATCATCATGTGATGTATGTCGTAAACCCCACTCCAGAGCGGTGAGAGACAGTGAAGGGGTTGCGAAACGTAATACTTAATTAGGTCTTGATGGGCCTGGAGGTAACGCTTTGGCTGGAGGTGGGTTTGGGGAGGAAGGAGCTTGGGCTTGAGAGGAGCTTGGGGACAAGAGGAGGGTAGAGCTTGCGCGTTTCCCGCGACTAGATGTTAGATGGCGTAACAGAAAACGTGGTACCGTAGAGAGGTTGTAGAGCATTTCTCGAGCGCCAAGATGGCCAGGAGAAAAGCAGCGGGAGTAGGTATGGCTTGGGCCCTGCATTGAAGCGCGTAAAATGGTTATGTCGTCACCGCCCTTCGTTTCCCCTTTTCACCCTCTCTGTTTTGTTCCCTTTTGGTCTGTATCACTCATCATGCCTCTCGTCCAATTTCAGAAAAGATGGTAAATAATATTATCAGATTGTGAATCTTATCCTCCCGTGGTTATGAATCGGTCACTCGGCCATCTCTGAACTTCACCTCCCTGGGAATTATTGTGTCACATAAGCCCGGAACAAACCCACTTCCCAATTCTATTACCACACACCACATCCTCAACCAATGAGCCTCGTTTCTTCAACTACCTTGCACCATCTCATTTCACTACTCTGGTTCTAGAAACGCTAGAAAGCACCGATAGTGGAGCACACGGTAAGTACCAAGTGCAAATGCCGAAACCGCCGGGGTGAAGCCGAATTATTCTCGGAGCTGCAAGGGCCAGGGGGAAATGAATGGGCAGGATGTCAGCCCTATCCCAACTGGTTGGAAAATCGGAGTGGATTGGTTGATGAGAGGGCATTAAAGTGCCAAGTGATCTGGTGGGACTGGGGTCAGGGGAGAGGGATGGGTGGTTAAGACGCGTACGGGCGAAAGGGGAAAGAGGACATGTGATTGTAGACCTGATCTGGAAGGTGGAAATAAGCGCTGTTCTCGTAGGGGAAAACTGACCTCACCAAATTCCATTTCCGCTTTTGAACCTGAGTATACAGGGTATAAAACTGAGCTGTGACTAAGCAAACCTGAGCGGATTTCATGTAAGGCACCCATGCAGATTCTTCTCAGAATAATCAATCTCAATGAATTTCGCGTGCATGCATCCCGCTCGACACTACCACTGTTTTGCATAACTCTGTGGTATTTGGGTAAATCTTGGCGCCAAGTGTGGTAGAAAAGAAAATAGCCGTTTTTACTAAGTTTAAACTCTTTCCTCCATGCAAGTTTGCAGCTCCTGAATGACCTGTCTAAGCTTGACGTGCTCGTCGGGTAGTGTTCTGAGCATGACCTGAGCAAGGTCGACAACACATTGTGAGCTGCCGCTTTCTTCATCGCCCTCGAGCCCAAATGTCAGCTCGTGGGGGCCAGCAGCGTTCCGGCTCCCCATTCGGAGGCTCCGACCTACACGGTTGATCAGGTGCATGACGAGTTGCAAGACCATGACGAACTGGGCAGAGGACGCCCTATCGCCGTGCAAGGCTTGCTGTTGCTGCTCGCCCCCTGGGGCCATGGACCCTAGGGACTGCTGGATCGAGTCACAAACCGCCCTGAAGAGGGCTAGGACGTGCTGGTGAGAGGCGAGGGCCAGGAAATCAGGCCGTAGTCGGTGGTCGGCTGTCGCTCGCTTTCATCGCGGGGCGAAGGTTGCGAGGAGGCATATGTGCTGTTCGCCAGTGGGATACTGTTGATGATGCGCACCAGAGCATTTGCGGCCTCGAACGCTTCATTCACCACAGGCGAGTTTACCGTTAGGGGCGTAGTAATGCCCGCGCGGTCAAGTTCGCGTGTGGCGCGCATGGCCTGGGGTCTGGAAGAAGAGTAAGATGATAAAGGCGGCCAGGCCACCGATTGGGAGATTGATATAGAAGCACCTAAAATCGTCGGGTCAGGCCAGATCCGGTCATATCAGGAGTTGATGACTGGAAATAGTCTCTATTTTGCAACAAAGACAAAGCAGCACAAGATTCTTGACTTACCACCGCCAGGATACCTTATCCGTAAGCGCCCCACAGATGAGTGGTCCAACGACAGCGGCGACGCCATATGAGGCGCCGATAAGCCTCGTGTATGTGGCTCTCTTTGGGCTCAGCAGCAAAGGCAACAATCGTGTACGATCCGGGCGCGACACCCGCGCCGCCGAGACCAGCGATGGCACGTCCAACAATTAGGGTCGTTGAGTTTGGAGCGACAGCGCAGATCAAACTCCCAATTTCGAAGATGAAAATGGCTACCAGGAAGCTGGTTTTGAGGGGGAGATATTTGTACGCTTTGCCCCACAGTGACTGGAACCCTCCGAGCGTCATGAAGAAAGCCGAACCGTACCACGAGATATCATCGAGGCTGTGAAATTAGTCGGTAGTCTTTGGAATGGCGGTTGCAACGATGGCCTGAATCGGGAAAATCAGCATACCGCCGTGTGATTGGTTGGCAGGACACGACCGCGCGAGAACTTGGAGCGGTAAAACTCACCTGATCCAGAGAAAAGAGAAAAGTACTGAGTACGAGCGCAATCACGATGAACAATAGCTTGACACCAGTTGCGTGGTCCCTGGAATCCTGCGGCGCAGATGCCGCAACCACGGCTTCTTCTTTGGTAGCAGTACCACTGTCTTCGGGGAGTACTTGCTTATCTGTCTCTCCATCGATAGTCGAAGATGCCCCAGTGGACTGATGGTTAAACTCGACGATCTGCTTGTCCTTTTCAGGCTCGAGATAATGTGTTGCTTCTCGGGTCGCCTGGGGCTTGCCGGCCTCTGGCAAGGGAGTTGTTGATGGAGACATTGTGATTGTCGTATGGCTCTATCCCCCCGGCTTGATGAGACTCTGTCTGCTTGGGGAACGCGACCTCGATGCAATTAGTGTGCCTTGTTGTGTGAGCATGAGCTGTCAGATGAGCTGGTTGCTATGGCAACAGTGGTGTACACATATTTCGGGTTCTGGCAACCCTCTAATTTTCCTTCCTTAGAGATACCAAAGAAATATCAATATATATGATTTTACCATCCAATATCGTCTGATTCGACAGTTATGAGCCCGGCCTTGCTCTAATAGGTCGACTCGTACTACAGTAAAACCCTGCTATAAGAATAGCCTTGGGACCGGCGATTTATAAGAATATTACGGGGTTATTCTTATATTTTTGGTGAGCCTCACCAAAAATTATCCCTTCGGGACCGGAAATCTTATTCTTATAGAAGGGGTTTTTTATAGGATATTCTTATATCGGGGATTCTTATAGCGGGGTTTTACTGTATCTTCTGCTGTTAATCACGATTTGTTGCTCTTTTCAGACGATACTCTCCGTCAGATCTCTTTCGCTACACCATTAAGCGTCAGCTATACCATCAAGCTCTCGATCTGATCGATAACCCTTCAATATGGCGGACACAATCACGAAAACGCCATTTTATACTCAAGGAACCCAAGGACGGGGGAATATGGGCTGAACTGAAGAAATCAGCCTGTAAGGAATTCGATATTTGGGACCAGATTAACTCTGAAGAATTGGGCCAGACCCTAGTCGAACCAAAGAGACCAACTCCTGGCGATGTTAAGGACTGTCGTACGCTTGCACACAACATTGCGACGCCTGCTGAAGACGATGACCCTGCCACTGTAGTTGCAAAGGCAGACCTCTCCCCTACGAAGCTCTTAGACCTTGACGCCGATGAACGATTCGAGTACAAAGACCTAATGGCTGTATATGAATGAAAGCTCAGGATATTCGACTGATATATAGAAGGATTGGCCAAGATTCAATCTATAATCCAAGGAACTCTCGATCCCAACTTCCTCTCGAAAACATACAATTACGCCACTGCGTATGATATGATGGTAGCCCTAAGGGACTACTTCAAACCCACAGATCACGCAACAAGGCGACTCCTCTAATCAGACTGGAACCAGCTGATTAGACCACAAAAAAGAGATGTGAATATAGACACATGGCTCCTAGAGCTCGAGACTACGTACGACGATTGCGTACGCTATAGGATTTCAGCTGTCCAGGGAGTCGAACCACTTCCTTGATGTACTCCAGCCACTATCACCTGGATTTGGGTCAGTGTGGGATGTGAAGGTCGCTGGCGAAGACGTCATCGACTTCAAGGTCCTGCTCAGGCAGTATCGAGACTACCGCCGCAATATTGCGACTCGACCCGGGGGGGGTGATGCATCCCATGGTGCCTTCCAAATTGTAATGCTCAATGGCTTGATACAGATGGCAACCCTGTTGAAAACAAAGACAGCAAGCACAGCTCTCGCGGCAGAGGAGGGCACAGAGGAGGCCACAGGAGCCGGCCACAATCACCAAAAGAATGAACAAAACCATGTGTATGCGGTGATGTTCACCAGTGGCACAAGTGCTACTATCTTGTCCCAGAGATCAGGCTAATTGGCTCAGAAGCCTAGTGTACACATTCAGCGCAAAATCGACGCACAATTCGAGGTCGACTACTTCAGGGACTTTGTCCAGAACTCAATCAAATCGAAGCTCGAATGTGACTGAAAAGTGAAGGAAGAGAACCACAGCTAAGTCTCGTCGTCTAGAGCTAGTTCGAATGAACCTCTAGTTGCACCACAAGGAGCACGCAAAACCTTCATGGCCCACACGATCAAGGCGGCACTGTTAACCCGAGCTCAAGAGGAATATCGGTACGAACTGCGCAAGAGCTTTATACTTGATACTGGGGCCATTGGCCATGTATGTAACGATCGATCGAGATTCCACAACTTCATGCCATCGACAACTGACTTCGTGGTTGCTGGCAACGACTACATTAATATTGAAGGCTGGGGGTCAGTCATGCTATGGGTAGAGTGCCAGGGTCTTCCAAATGGGCGCGAAATCATACTTTCAGACGTTGCACTAATATCATCTTTCCACTGCAGCGTAGTCTCGTACAGTGTACTCGAAAAGAAGGGATTGGGTTGGAATATCGGGTCACGCTGGCTCTTGTACGGAAGGGGATTTCAAGAATTGAACACCACCCCCCCTGTATTCTGCCACGCCAATTCAGGTAATTTGTGGAGAATTTCGAAGTATTCGACATCTGTCTATGATAGGGCTGGTTCACCGCCTTACATGGGGGTGGTGATAAATTCTTGAAACCCCCTTCCGTACGAATGTCAACACTTCTGCCAGACGCTCAAGCATTTCGATATGTGGACACTCGAATACCGACCAGCTGAACTGCCAGACGAATTACCTGACGGCTCTAGGCAAATGGCTGCATATCCAGCGAGAACAGTCGAGAGCCTCCACTGCTACTTGTGATAGACAAGGCCACAGCGCATGATATCTTCGGCCATGTATCGGATGAGGCTTTGTCCTATCTGGAAGAGAACTGTGATGGCATACGCATCACAGGGGGAACATGCAATCCAAACTGTCAGATCTGCAGGCTGGGCGATGCAAAGAAGAAAATCTCACGTGTTCCAACCATTCTGGTCCAACGGCCCTTTCACACACTATGCTGGGATAATATTGACCATGAAATTGCCTGGGACCTACAGGCAGAGCTAGAGCCTAATTGGGAGACGTCAATTGACGCCCCTGGGGACATAGTCATTGTCAGTAAAGGACGAGAAATCGATGAAGTCCCAGAAACCCAGCAACTGCTTACGCCGGCCACAACGCCTGAACCAGAGGCTTAAGCGGACGAGCCTAGCTCCCTTGGACTAGCTACTCAGCTAGCTAGTTGTGATGGAGCTGGGACAACGCAAATGCTGAGCCCTGGCTCAACAAATACACAATCAGAGGTCCCTGTGGCTTCGAAACTGTGATGGTGCCAACCATTACATGACCTGTTTGCTGCTGGAACCGGTGGATAGTCGTGCAGGGGTCGACCCCAGTACCATAAAAGTCGAGGCTTATTGGCTCAAATTGGGGGTTAGCGTACATATGCGTACATGCGATGTTGATATGTTGCCAAATACGGCTAGATTGGATTATTTCCTTGCTTTGTTATACGCTCTTTCAAGCTGTATATCTTCTTTACGTTCAATTCTACAGATTAATCAATGCCTCTCTAACCTGGGGGGGCACCAGTGGGTGTTAGAATTCGTGACGCACTGACCACCAAAAATCGCTTCCGCAAAAAACAGTCGTCGCTTTCATTAGTATATTAAATTATCAAGAACATAATTATATCATCTAAAAGGTTATTAAATGCTTAAGAAGAAGCTTAAATTGCTTCCTGTCAGATTACAAGAGGTTTTGAATGGTTGTTGCTGTGTTGCTATTCATCCAAAGTGTGCGGGAGTTCTGTTAGTGCGTCACGAATTCTGACACCCATGCGTCAGATGAGCTGGTTGCTATGGCAACAGTTGTGTACACATATCTCGGGTTCTGGCAACCATCCAATTTTCCTTCCTTAGAGATATCAGAGAAATATCAATATACATGATTTTACCATCCAATATCATGTGATTGGACATGAGCACTGAAAGAAGGCTTGTAGGGAATGTGGCCATTAAGTCGTATATAAAAAAACGAGGTCTTGGCCGCCAAGGGCGCATGGGGGTTGTCGAAGCTCGGGGTTTACGCCGTTAAGTCCGCAAATCCGTTCAAAATAGAACTTTGGCAATATATTATCCATGATACCAAAGAGTGAAGCCACCCCGACTGACGAAAAAGGACGGGATATGCAATTGTGGAACTGGGTTAAAGCACCTCCTTGTCCGTCTTGCACATGTCCACCCAATCACCATATGCAGTTTAGCAGTGAAATACTACCCAGCAGTACTTTGGTGGATCGTTTTATATTGAAGACCGCATAATCCAGTGAACTGAGCCCGCGCGAGGCTGGCACTCGGGTGCTAATTTTCCGAAGTTTTGCCCATGCAAGGCGAAACAAAATCCCGAGCTCGCTGACTTGCTCCTGCTCCCTAATCAAGTTTTCACAGTCACTCACCACCCATTCTTTCGTGTCGCGCCGCTCGCATTCATCACCACCATCGCAATGGCTGTCGCTCCTGCTGCCATGGCCCAGCGCGTCGAGCAGAAGGCACCCGAGGGCTTTGATCTCTACTCTCGCTTCGCTCTTGCCGGTGCGCTGGGCTGCTCCGTCACTCACAGTGCCTTCACTCCGGTTGACGTGTACGTTTCCATCAACTCTGGCTCTACCACCGTCTGCTAACACTCCTATAGTGTCAAGACCAGAATCCAGCTCGACCCCGCTACCTACAACCGTGGTATGATTGGCGGCTTCCGTCAGGTTATCCAAAACGAAGGCGTTCGCGCTCTCGCGACTGGCTTTGGCCCAACCTTTGCCGGTTATTTCATGCAAGGGGCCTTTAAGTTTGGCGGTTATGAATTCTTCAAGAAACAATCTATCGACATTCTTGGTCTTGAAAAGGCCCGCCAGCACCGCGGTGCCGTCTACTCCGTTTCTGCTGGTTGTGCCGAGTTCTTTGCCTCCGTTGCTCTCTGCCCCCTTGAGGCTACCCGTATTCGTCTTGTCTCGACACCCGGTTTCGCCAACGGTCTGATTGGTGGTTTTGGGAAAATCCTAAAGAACGAGGGCATTGGTGCCTTCTACTCTGGCTTTGGTCCTATCCTCTTCAAGCAGTACGCTAATCCTATAAGAAGTTCCCTTGTAGTTGGATAAAAACAATACAGTAGAGCGGAAGCTAACATACATGCAGGATTCCTTACACAATAACCAAGTTTGTTGCTTATGAAAAGGTTTCTGAGGCTATCTATGCTCAGTTTGACAAGTCCAAGATGTCAAACGGTGGCCAGACCGTTGTTAACTTGGGATCTGGTCTTATCTCCGGTTTCGCTGCTGCTATCGTTTCTCAGCCCGCTGATACTATGCTGTCCAAGATTAACAAGACAAAGAGTTTGCCTGGTGAGAGCACTGTCTCTCGGCTTATTAAGATTGCTGGTGAGCTTGGTCTCCGTGGATCCTTTGCTGGTCTTCCCACACGTCTGTTTATGGTCGGTGGACTCACTGCTGGCCAATTTGCAATCTACGGCGATGTCAAGAAGGCTCTAGGTAAGTGTGCTTCTTCGTTTGCTCCTCTTAACATGAACTGACTCCGTCCGCAGGTGCTACCAATAGTGTTGAGATTGCCAAGTAAACAACAGGTCATAATAATTTCCCAAATTCGCATTGTTTAGACAGAGAAAAAATCATTCAGTCACCAACAGGGTGTACACATGCCTGATACCTCAACACTGTACACAATTAATTCAGCATAGCTCCTGCAAAATTGCTCCCTGTCAGGTACCCCATCTCTATGGGTTCATTTGATTCCCTAAACGCCCTACGTACATTTCTATCGAAAACGCCGTGTCACCTAGGATTGCAATGACACCCTAGGGTCCGATCTCCTGCAAGAACCTACAGTACTATCCCCCCCATGAATGTTTCGTACAACAAGGCATCCTAGTATAACTTCAGATGGAAAAATCAAAGGAAACGAGCCAATTAAAAGCTTATAGCTGTTGATAAGAAGAAGAAATTACTGAGAAATTACTTGAAACTTGCCTATTAGGTATATTCAGCGGTGTTTTAAAGTATACTAGGATGCCTGTCGTACGAAACATTCATGGGGGGGATAGTACAGTGATGCACCTTATGGCGAATATTGTTACCCGTATAAAACAACCTATAGCGCCCCTTGGCCTGTTTCACAGTCTTGGCTACGTGAACCACGTCGATAAGGCTGTTGAGGCTGCAGTAGCGTACAGGAGGGGCGTTCCAACGGTCGCGCCGTTCCGACGAATGCCGATGTCAGTCCTCTGGTCAACCTCAAAACGCCGATGTGGGTCCTCCGGTCGGCCTCCGATACGCTACTGAGTGAACTGAAACGCAGTGGTATAGCCCCTAGGACACGGCCGTTAGTGAAGCAACCCACCGAGAGGCCGTGTTCATCGAAATTATAGCGGTTTTCGGGTAGGATCTGATAGTGCGAGCAGATCTCATCGTACAGCTTGATTGAAATTCATGCGACTAATGCGATTTATCAAGTACATTTACAGTGATATCACCTTTCCTAAAGTGCTAAAGCGATATACGCTACCTACAGCGATATCATATCACGATAAAAAGCCATATCCGATGTGATATCCATATTTACCAGTCTGCGAATAGCAGCCTTGAGGTCTGCCTCTGAGTAGGTCGGCATGTTTTAATGATTGGGTTAATATTGAGAGAGTTTTAGGTGGGTTTGAAGATCTTAAGATTCGTTGAAAATTATGGAAATCACGTGTCCTAAAGGTGGGGTGTCCTTCTTGTGTCGCAAGACGGTCCGTGGCGGGCTAGATTTAGTTGGATATAGGCCGGTTACTCCGAGATGGGAAGGCACGTAGAAATGGATATGGCAGCTGTCTGTCCGATGGGTTGGGAAAGAGGCCAAAATTCCAGGTTACTGAGACACGTCTGTGTTTCTTTCGAGAGGATGCAATGTTGTCTGATGGCAATGTGGAGAATTTGAGGTTTGATATAAGCCAGGTAGTCCGAGAGGCGTATATAGCAGTTTTCAGGTATGCGAGATGGGAAAGGGGTTTGGGCTTACTTGGTGAGTACCGGCAAGTCATTGGTTTACTGGGGTTGACGATGAAGACTCGGAAAGGTAGGATGTCGCGTTATTTGCTCACTCATTCTTGGAATACTGCTATTCTGCGAGTACGAGCTTAAGATTTCTGGGAAGCCTTTCGGAAAGGGAGGATGTTCTGAATGTCCGAGGAGAATGTGTAACTGGAACCATGATGCAAGTTGGAAACTGAAAGTACATTTTGCCGTATTCTTTACACACATATCTCATGAAATCGTAATCGTAACAAATATCAAAACAACAAACTTTCCGTCTCCAAAGACCCTACTTGGTTTACCCCTTTCCCTCCCTTCCATACAATCCAAGCCATATCATCTTCACCAGACTCCCATATCTCTTCCAACAAAAGAGCAAATCTCTATCTAGTCTTAAACATCAATGCTGAAATGACTGATCTGGCTATAATAAGCATGAACAGCCAGCTCCAACACCCACACATCACCAAACACCGTGCCCCCATCAAACCCTCCTACGACCACTAATCTTGAGTCGTGTAGTACGCAGCCATGATAGCCTCGACTCCGCATCTTGGAGCCGTAGACTTTCCTCTTATCCCAGACCATCGTCACTAAGTTCAGTAGTAGAACTTCGTTGGAATATTCCACTCCGTCATGCCCTCCAATCACGAACAAGTAGGAACCCACAATCGTCGCTGTATGGCTCAGCCTCGGAAAACTCGCAGACGGCGGTATAGATACCGGAGAAAATAAGGCAGTGGAAGCGTCGAATATCCAGACATCTCGAAAACATTCTCCGCCGTCACTACCACCGAATATGATGAGTTTACTCCCCACCATATTAGCAGTATGATACCCCCTCGCCTTCGGCTTCCCCTTATCCTCCTTCCCCGCCTCTCCACTACTAGGACTACTAATAAGTTTCCAACTCATCTTATTCGTGTCTTGCACATCCAGCCTCCACACATCATTCAAAGCCCTAACCCCATCTCCACCCCCAAAAATATATATCCCATTCCTATACAAACAAGCCGTATGCGCTCTTCTCTTGCTTGGGTATCGATCCCCAGCTCGTCCATCACCCAAGACGTGGGGCTTGGACCACCGGAAGTTTACCGTGTCGAGAACGTAGACGTCGTTGTAGTATGCGGGCCCATCGCCTCCGCCGAATATTATTAGTTTCTTGCCGACGGCGGTGCAGGTCATGGCTCGCAGGGGCACAGGGATCTCGCCGCAAACGTAGGGCGTTGAGAAGTAGAACGCGTCTGCATCCAATACATAGAGCTCATTGAAACAAGCTCTGCTATCGCAGCCTCCGAATATGTAGATCGAGGATCCGATCAGAGTGGTAGTATGTGCGCGTAATGATAGTGGAGGAGAACCGGATAACGGTGCCAGAGACCAGTACATGCCAGACGCAGGCGCGGGCTCGACATCAGGTGCTGTCTTGGGATCGGGGAGGGTAGGGAACGAGGTATGTGGCCCGCGGGCGGGACGGGAGGAGGGCGTTGTTTGGCGGGGTGGTGCGGGGGAGGAGGATTGCGAATGGGGTGTTGGTTTTGCTGCTATTGCGGATGTGGAGCGCAGGTTTAGGGGTCGTTGGAGTGTTGTGGGGTTTGGAGATGTGGATGGAGGGGCCGGAGTAGAAGTCGTAGGTGGTGAGAGAGGATTGTCGGGCTTGGGCGTACTTCTTCCATTGCTGTGCGTAGAAGGCGGTTTGGAGTTCTTGGAAGAGGAGCTGTCTTTTTGTGAGAGCGATTGAGAGCGTGAGCGTAATGCTAACTCAGACGCTTTCTTCCTCCTATCTTGACTTTTGGTAGATAGGTGTCCCGGTGTATGACTTCTCGTCGGCGCATTCTCTCTTGGAGGCTCCGAATCTTCCGGGATATCTTGAGGTCGTGTGTCTGAGGGGGAGAGCTGAATAATTTTCTGGGAGCGCACGAGCTTAGTCTTGATTTCTGGTCTTGTAGCCTTGCCTCTATCTGAGCCCGATTTCTGAGAGGAAGAATCAGCCATTGTGAATGCGCTGGGTGTTTCTCGAGCTGCAGCTGTAGATGCCGATGAGCATTGTCTGTCGAGGGTACTCTGGTGAACGTGTTGTTAAGGTTGTTGCGGCTGAATTTCGTGGAGGATGGTGGTCGGGTGTCGCATGAAAGATGAATCGTAATTGCCCCTGTTAGTTGAGTTTCAGAGGTTCTGCGGAGCGTGAATCATGAGGGCAGCTATCAATTATGGAGTAGGACAAGAGGATGTCATCGGATCAGATTAGAATCGTACATATTTCTGTAATAAGATAAGGATTATTGTATATTTTGAAGTGAGATGTGACTTGTACCAAACGCGGCCGAGGAACTGACAGAAGAGGGAAAGTCAGGAGATGAAGAATTATCAAAGCCACACACATTTCAGGGACAGTGTGGCTGACGAGATGTTGGAGAAATTTGGCATAGCAAACGGCAACTCTCCAGAGTCCTGATTGCTCCTAGGCTACTGAATCGTGAGCTGTATTTGAGCAATTGGCCCTCCATTCGAGAGATTGAAACCCCCATTGTCCTCTTTACCGCTGAGCACCTAGCAGACTGTACTCCGTACAAGTACTTTACTTTTACAGTCCTCTCTATATATCTCTTGTTGGCTGCTCAGAGCCTTAATCGTTCTCTTGAGCGATTGTGATCTAGATCCACCCTCCCAGTAGATGAATTGAATGAGTGATTGAAAGATTCACAGAAACCATCATGCTAAAACCCTCCATCCACTGCTACTCGTATCTCCTTAGCGTCGCGCTAAGATAAGGCTGTCGATTAAAAAAATTGAGGGGAACAGCCTCGACGTGGCCGCGTCAACATCGTCAACAAGAATCGTTCACGTTGATTCAACGACTCTACCACGGCACAATGGACACCCAAGGTCCTAACCCTCTTGAGCGGGAGCGTTCTTTAAAGAGACCATTTGAAGAAGAGCAACCTGACTCTCACCATGCACAACGCATCCTTCATGAAGAGCCTGCTATCATAAAGGCAGAGAAGGTTGTAAGAAATGGTACTGAAGATGGAGACGTGCAGATGCCTAATTCAGAGTTACCATCAAAAAATCGAGCCAAACTTGACTCAGCAGATACTTCCGGTGTCAATGGAAGAGACAAAGTGAAGGGCATTGCATTGGTCAAAGCCGAGTAAGTGGCTCGTCATTCACTCAATTGACTATTGCTAACGAATATAGATACCTCATTGATATTTTCAACCGAGGAGCTACCTCAAATGCAGCCGAAAATGACGATGAAGCAGAGGGCAGACTTAGAACCGATGATCGAGACAATAGTGGACCGAAAAGAAAGAAGCAGAAAGGCCAGAATAAGGATCGCCAGTTCGGCTCTTGGTTTGATGCCATCAAGCTATGCAACAGCAGAGCCAACTCGCCTGAGTTTTCTCCCAAGCCTTGTAGATTTGGTGACACCTGCAATTGCTCTCACAACTTGCGGGAGTACTTGGAGAAGGGAAAGCGAGGAGATTTGAAGACTTTTGAAGGAAAGTGTCCTGTCTGGGAGGTAAATGGAAAATGCCACGCTGGATGGAAGTGTCGGTTTGTAGGAAGCCATTCCAAGGAGATCAAGCACGAAGACGGACGGATGGAATTGGTGCTTACTGAGGATCCAACTAAGGTCAAGGAGACAACGGAAGAGGATGATGACAATCGAGTAGGAGTCTTCAATGTTGTCGGGACACAGGACAAGCTTGACCTTGCTCGGAGACGAATGAAGACAGACAAGGCGGATCAATACACAAAATGGCTTGATGAGAACGGAAAGGTGTTGGAGAAGGTCCACAACCAGAAGAAGGATGTATCTGAGGAGACGAAGCAGGAGAATCGAGCTCAATTTATTGACCCTCCATTTCTTCCGTCCGAGAAGCGCCGAATCTACTTTGGCCCAGAGACACCTGTCCTTGCTCCTCTAACAACTCAAGGCAACCTCCCTTTTCGACGAATGTGCGTGGAGTTTGGCGCACAACTTACCTACTCGGAGATGGCAATGACACTACCTCTCATCCAAGGCCAGAAGTCAGAGTGGGCTTTGATGAAGGCACACGAAAGCGAGATTTCACCACCACGATACACCTCGACTTCAATTGTCCATGACTATGACAACTCCAAGGACTTGAAGTTTGGGGCCCAGGTATCAGCAAACAAACCATGGCAGGCTTTGAAAGGTGCAGAGATCCTCACACGACTTGTACCACACTTGCGCCTCATCGACCTGAACTGCGGCTGTCCAATCGAGCTTGTCTACCAGACTGGCGCTGGATCCGCGTTACTGGATACCCCATCAAAGCTGGAGAAGATGATTCGCGGCATGAACGTTGTCTCTGGCGAAGTTCCCATTACAGCCAAAATCCGAATGGGCACAATCAGCGGCAAACCTACTGCAACAAAGACCATTGAGCGTCTTGCGTTTGGTGGTTATGAAGCTCGCGACAAGCTGGGCGCTCCTGGATGTGCAGCAATCACTCTTCATGGTAGAAGCAGACAACAGCGATACACTAAGAATGCGGATTGGTCTTACATCGCTGAGTGTGCAGCTTTGATTAAGTCGTATAACGACAAGAAGGATGAGTTGACCGATACAATCAACGAACCAGATGCACGCACTCAAGCTAATTCCAAAGATGGAAAGCTATACTTCATCGGCAACGGCGACTGCTACTCCCACGTCGATTACCTCGATCACATCCAAAACGCCGGCGTAGATTCCGTCATGGTAGCTCGCGGTGCTCTTATTAAGCCTTGGATCTTCGAGGAAATCGAAAAGGGCCAGTACATCGACAAGTCCGCCAGCGAGCGTCTCAGCTACGTTGAGAAATTCGCACGCTACGGTCTGGAAGCTTGGGGTTCAGATGAGGTCGGTGTCGGTCAGACTCGACGATTCTTGCTTGAGTGGTTGAGCTTTGCGCATCGCTATGTTCCTGTTGGTATTCTGGATCATTTGCCTCCGAGTTTGCAGGATCGCCCACCGGCTTATAGGGGTCGGGATAATTTGGAGACTTTGCTGGCGAGTGATAATTACTTGGATTGGATCAAGATTAGGTATGTGGTACTCTCATTCGTTGAAAGGACGTTAGCTAATATGTAGCAGTGAAATGTTTCTTGGTCCTGCACACAAGGACTTCAGATTCCAGCCGAAGCATAAGTCGAACAGCTACGAGATCGAGGCCGAAGGATAAAACATTTGAATGAAGGGCGCTATCAGCATTTCCGGTCTACTTTACGGCATTATATGGAGTGTGGCGTTGGCATTGCATAGAACGGCGTCTCAAAACTCAAGCATAAAGCACGGCAGCATAGCCCATAAGCATAAAAGGAAACCTTAGATGACTTTAATCCAATAAAATCGATTTATTTCCCCTCCGTGATATCACATCCCTTTAAAAACTCTCCTGAAGAGACTCATGCTCAACTCTTTATCCCCTACATCCTCATCTCCATCCAACCTGGTATAACTATGACCATTTGAGCGCTCAAGGAACCGCTTTATCGGGACGATGGGTCCTTGGAAGACTAAAGCCCAGCAAACGCTATGAGGAAGATGTACAGCAGTTCCATGCCACTTCGTTGTTGCCGCGCGTGGGCTTTGGAAGCGTAGAACTCGAAGCGGAAACAATTAGATTATGGAATGCCATTGTAGAGGGCGGAAATTATTGAAAAGTTGGGGTTGTTGGATGATTGAGCCTTGGGATGGTGTAGGATTTGGAGGGAAGAGAAATTGCTGAATAGAAATAGAATGGGTGATGCAAGGTTGAAACGTTCGATGAGTTTTAACCTTCGACTTTTATGGTTCAAGCCTTTCTTATGAAATAGGGATTTGGATATATGTACATAGTGTTAGTGTAATTCACCTAAAGAATAGGGCTCAATTCGTTCCGCGAATGCCACAAACTGCCTCTCTTCCAAAGCCCAGCACGTGACAAGATGTTTGGTATCACGTGAATAGATCCCTGCCTAAATCCTGGATTCTAGGGCGAAATTTCTTGGAAGCGAGAAATGACGTTGCAAGCTCGTCGGGAGCTATGGCAAAGCCACACCACACGACTACCAAACCAGAGGCCACCTTCTTCATAAAAGAACACCACCACCCCGAAGTTGCCAATTGATATTTGCGATTTCTCTGTTCCTCGTAAGTCCCATTTTCCCACCACTGTTCTTCCTTCTACCTTGAGGTTCGGAGACAGCAGAATGTTACGAAAACAGATGTGGTAGCCTGATCAACAAAGACTGACGACTCTCTGAACAGGACACGACTCGATTCGATACAACGAACCTCTCTAATACATACGAACCCCCATCGACAGGATGACGCTCTACTACAGTCTCGTGAGTCTATACCCATTATGCTCGAGTCGATCAAATGGATCACGTCTTGGCGTTTTCTCCGTGCTAGCCTCTCCTGCGATCGGAACTCCCTTCGGACACACTACTGACTGCTCTCTCTCACAGGTCTTCCTCCTGCTCGTAGCAGAGATGATGCTCTTTATGCTCCTCATCATTCCCCTCCCCTTCACGGTCCGCCGAAAGATGTTTACCTTCATGTACGGTTCCACCTTCCCACATACCGTTCAAGCTGCTTACAACCACACAGAAGCGAAAGTCCACTGGTAGCGAAACTACAATATGGGATGAAGATCACATTCATCTTCATTTTAATTCTCTTCATCGACAGCGTAAACCGCGTCTACAGAGTCCAACTCGAGCTCGCCGAGTCCAACAAGAACCAAGGCGGGTACGTGTCTCTCCCTCCCCACATCCACAATCAGGATCTAACAAGCCAGCAGAGCAGGAGTCCTTGGCCACGAACGCATGGAAGTCCAAGCCCGTAAATTCTACTCTCAACGCAACATGTACCTCTGCGGTTTCACACTCTTCCTCTCCCTCATCCTCAACCGCACATACACAATGATCCTCGATGTCCTACGTCTTGAGGAGAAAGTCAAGAAGTACGAGGGTGACTCAAAGGCTTCTGGAAAGGAGAGCGAGAAGTTGGCTAATGCTGGTAATGCTGGGGAGATCGGTCGCCTAAAGAAGGAGTTGGCGGAGAAGGAGCGCGATTTGGAGACCTTAAAGAAGCAGTCTGAGGGTTTGAGCCGGGAGTACCGTGATTTGAGCGACAAGTACTCAGCTACCCAGGCAGATGATACCCCAAAGAAGGATAGGTAAATGCTTATGGCATTGACCGAGAGATCTTAAATTACGGAAGATGGTTGGCAGATGGGAAAGTGGATGACGGTTTGGGCGGAAGCTGGCAGAGATATCGAGATGATACAACGAAATGCAAAATGTGTATATGCATAGGTGGGAGTAGTTTCCAGTCCTGAGAAAATCAATCTTTGGTGGGGTATGCGCTTGGCTCTCGTTATGTTGTACTTTAGCATAGCAATAAGAATTTTCTCCTTGTCCGTTTCTTTTGCAATCACGCTGTGTCTATGAAATTCGCTCCAGTTTCGGCGAGGTATGTACTATATCTCCCGTGGATATGTTCTGAGTGCCAACTACCAATCTATCTTCTGCAGGTGAATCTGCCCCCTGCAATTGATAGAGAATGGGCCCGGAAAATACCCATTCTATCGTCGAAATCCGAGAAATGCCTCTGAAACCCTATAAAATGCAGATCCTTCCATTGCTCTCCTCGAAATGCGAACCAAAGAAATACACCCTACCACTTAGGCAGCATTCGCCATACCCGGTCCCAAAAGCCGGCAATGCCTTCCGAGGGTTCAACCTTTACACCGCCGTCGTCCATACCATCCTTCATTTCCTTCATTTTCAGATTTGGAACCTGTCCATCATCCATGGGGTCCTCCATTTTGATATTTCCAGCTGGCACATCCAGTCCACCACATATTGCTTCTGGTTCCTCCATTTTAATATTCTCGGTCGGTCCGTCATCCATAGTTTCCTTCATTTTGATGTTGCCAACCTGCACATTATCCAAGCCTCCATCCATAAGTTCTTCGAGTTTTATATTTTCCGCCAGTCTACCACCCACCACTTCCTCAATGGTTGGACCCGCGGCCTCAACGATATCGTCCTGTCCGCTGGGCTCCGATTTTCTGTTTCCCCCTATCCACGTCAGTACTCCTCAAGCGACCTATCGACTTAGCGACACTCACAGGAACATTTCGTTTTCATCATCCTCGTCGTCCTCATCGTCATCACTGTCCAGAACAATTGGGTCCTCTTGAGTATTTGTCCAAGCTATTGTCTCCTGTTGAGCGCCTCTCTTAGCTCTCTTCGCTGGACGACTGCTACCACCTTGGGTACTCGATCGACCACGCTGCTCCTCAGCATGCTCTTCCTTAATCTCTTTCGCTCTCCTTCTCGAGCTTGCTCCCCGTCCGCTCCGTGTTCTTTTCTTCTGACGTCGATGCCGTGCTATCATTTCAAGCTCAGAGGGTGTCGGACTTGGAGATCGGGATCGGAATCGAGATGGCGATCGAGAAGGGGATGGAGTGCGTTCGATGATGTGCAATTGCTTTAGGGCTTCTGCGAATGTTTCAACTGAATCAGCATCTTCTTTCAGGAATCCGAAGAACGTGGAAGGAGGAAGGGGCAAGGATAAGTACCTCGGGAGCGATACATGAACTTGAATATCACGATCGGATATTCCTCGCCATCTTTCTTGTCAACACGAGCGACGGGACCTCTCGGTTTCTTAACGCCCTTTTTCAATCTATGTTTTTCGATATCAGCAAATTTCCACCGACAATTCCGTTCCTATCCGTTGCCCTCCCCTCTACCTCATCATCAAAATCGTAGCTGGGAGTGTGGAAAGGAGAACTCACGCAGTGCCATGGCTCTTGACTTGACCTTTCAATGCCTTCTCTGGAACGTCAGTGCCCCTTCTATCAAGAAAGCCCTTGGACGACGCCTCGGTCGGACCTCCCGGCTTGCCAAAGGTTGTGCGATAGACCTTAATCTCTATCATACCGACTGCCTGCATGCGTTGGGCCTCTCTGTGTATGGCCGTGACACCGAGTTGATCCGAATCTATATCCATTTGCGTCAGCTTTCTGGGTCATTTCTGACACCAACATTCACCAACTTCGAAAAGGAATTGGGAAAGTGCAAGGCAGGCCTCAGAGAATTTTGAAGGGGAGAGGCGCAACATACTAGTCTCAATCTTCGCAAATTGAAAGCCATACTCCCTACATGCCGCTGCCTTGCCCTCCTTAACTCCGCCCACATCATCCTCCCACTCCCTATGTCCTCTTCGCTCGAAATGAGGCCTATCACATATGGAGATCCAAGCCGGCTTGCCATCAACATAGATATGGAAGCACAGCTTGGAGCTATCCATCTTGTACGGTGGGCATCTCACGCCGCATTTGATCGAGAAGTCTTTGCCAGTTTCGGACTCGATGTAATTGGATACAGTGCGCGTGGCTTGCCATTCGACAACGTCGGGATCGAGGTGATCAATTTGGATCTCGTCCTGGTCGACGATCTCGGGTGCGGGCAAGCCGTTGATGAGGACTTGGGCTGTGATGCCGCGGATGAAGTTGAGGACTGCCATTGTCTGGGATGCGGTGGGCGGTTGATGACGAGGGGCAACTGTTGGGTGAATAGCGTATTTGATATTTGGCTAGGTGCGTTTGATGGTGAGAGGTTTGCGAGAATAATTATAAGGTTGTGTTCGAAGGTTCGAGATCTGAGGTGAGATTGACAATCAGGATCGAGAGTGGTAGTGTTTGAGGAGAGGTGGATTCAAGGAGAGCGACAGATCGAAGGTAATTTGATGCAACAGTTGACCTGCTCCAACCGTTGCGATTATCTGAAGAATCAAGAGTACTCGATCTCTTAATCGTCTAAGAGGAAGTTGAGGTCAAGATGATCTTTAACCCAACTTCAAGCTGGGCTGTTGAGTGATGTTGCTCCGCAGATTGTGTGTGAATAGGAGGTGTGGGATGATGCAGCCGAGGAGAAGTATCACAGTGATCGAGTGATGTTTCCTGATGACGTTTTTACCTGGTTGATATATGTGTTTGAGTTAAAAGGGAGTGAGCGAAATTGATGTGTAAGGAGGCGATGTTGAAGTTTTGAGAAGTGTTGTTGAGTTGTGTGTTTTGCAGCCGAGGAGAGAAGGTATGGTAGTTTGTATATCTTGGAACAGTGAATTATTCAACTTCACGCATTAGACGAGGAGCTGGTTACGAGGGAAGAAGTTACTCCCCATGGCTTTCATGCTTCAGATACGTGAAGTTGGAGGCATTGTTTAATTTTCTTACTGAACCTGCTCATATGACGAATGAGCATGAATGCGACAGCCGCTAATCTTACTTTGGCAATTCACCCCTCGCTTCTCCCAAGGAGCTCCGCATCGATGTAGAGATAGTATTAAAGCCAATAACAGTCAGCTCGATAATGCTATGATGGTTGCCGGTATTCCCAGGAGCCCATAATCTTTATCCATCTGAGAAGCCCGCTATCCGAAATGCTTATATCCTCTGGTCCATCCTTTAAATACTCTCTCCAAGAGTAGCCGAGTTCAGTAAAATGACGTATATCTTCTTCACTATAGCCCATTCTATGGTGTGTAACAAGACTAATGCTCTGTAAGGAGTGATACTTGAACGAATGGGCAATCACCCAATACGTATTCCAAGCGTCTCTCTTCAAAGCATTCTGGCCTTCTATATCCTGTAAACCAATAGCTAAGTGGCGGACCCGTTCTGTTTCGCTGAACTGCTGGAGAAAACAGCGTATTGTCGCGCTAAAGTTGATATTGGGCTCAGACGGGTAAGGAAAATATAGTATATCGTGTTCGAAATCGAAGAATGATGAATAAGATCCGTTTAGAAGTTTGCTGTTTTTGAAGGGTACGTGTATCTTAGGAATTCCAGGACTATGATAGAGCAGGTACGTAATTTTCTGTGACTGTGAAGGTTTCAGAGTTAGCATTTGCTACATTTTCCTAAAAGGGACAGGGGAAAGAGCGGGGCAGTATGTACTTCTCGACAAGTGAGGAAGAGTGCGGGCTGTTGGATTTTGAAAAATGAAGCCATCTGCATAATGACCATGAACTTCGGTAACACGTCGGTCAGCCCGGTGCTTACTTTCGCTTGCAAAGCTCCATATAAGGAAACGGATATCGTAAGGTAGGTCTGGAAATTTGTGGAAGGTCTCCATGGTTGTTCGTTGCTTGTCAAATTTAAGAAGTCTTCAGGCTTGGAAAAATATTTTATAGATGTTTAGCCTTTCGCAATATGGACTGGACTTCTGATGTGAGTTTGATATGGAGTGGATTTGCGATGTGAACTGGGGTTTCTTAGGTGGAAATAAGTCGGACTTCTGGCTTAGCGTTAGGTGGCCTACCCCTATTTCCTCGTTTCCCTGACGTAATGTCATGCAATAAACGAAATGGTACAAAAGGTAACGTCACTAAGAGCGACAGAGCAAGCCACTAACCTCTAGGTGCCTTCAACCAACAACCTTTTTGGATATGAAGGCTTTGGATTGTGGCACCTCGGGTTGAGTACTTCTTCCCTTAACCTGTTCTCGCTTCGTTCCACAAGCCATCGCTTGGCTGTTCTCTTTGCACACAAGACAAGTGAGATAAAAATACCTTCACAAAACGGACGCATCATATCATGTTCATTTTAGAGCCTGGGCATTTCATATCTCAACGCTATGCCGATACTCCCATTCTCAACTCCTCAACTTCTGTTTTCTGACACTACCAACTCCCATCCATCGGCACATAATGATATCCATTCCGATCGTCCCAGTCTCCACTCCGGCGTCGCCATTCCCCTCTACCTCTTTCTCACCATCCAAATGCACCCGACAACTTCCGGGAGCCCTGATGACCACACCCTGGTATGGAGGACAGCTGTTTCCGAGATATTCCTCAATACCGTCGCATCGGACCGTATTCTCTGCTTTGATGCACCCGCAACCGGAATATTTTGTTCGGAGTCTTCCGCACATCGAGATGGTTCGCCGTCTTCGGAGGATTCGAGACTCGCAATTCGGGATATGGGTATGTGAGGGACGGGTAGTGTGGTATGGGGTGTTTTGATGATCATGGGCTTCAAGATCGTGACAGTGGCAGGCTTCGTCAGCGTTAGTGAAAATTTCAAGCCTTGGAGGTAGAAAATGGGTTCAAAGTTTTGTCGTTTGGATTCGTTGTGGAGTTATAAAGCTTCATGATGAGTGATTCATGCGAAGCCAGACGATGATGTGGATGTTTCCATTCAATGATTTACCCTAACACACACGGGCTTCCGATAAATTTACAAGCCGGGCTAGAAGATGAGAGGCCATTCGATAAATTGCTCAAAAGCTCCCGTACATTGATATTTGCAGACTTGCCAGCTACTTTTCTATATCCCCTAACTCCTTTGCGTTGCCCCCAAAGTTCCTTCCATGTTTTGCACAAAGCCCTTTGATTTCTTCCACACAGCATCGTAATAGTGGCAATGGTTGTTGACAGAATATTCGCCAGCATCTATGGTAACCGCGTCCAAAACACAGCGACATACCTCATATTCGTATACGACTTTTAGGCATATCGTCAGGAATGTATTTGGTATTCAGTTGGAAGTCTTGGATCGTAGAAGTTTGTCCTTGTGAAATGATTTGAGGAAGAGTCTGGATCTATTGTGTTGTAGCCATGGGACTTCCCGATAGCAATGAACATCTACTTCCGTGATTCGCGAATGGTATTCCAAGTTTCCTTCTAGAAATCAATAGGACATTTACTTGCATGTATGTGGAGATCTTTGAGAGATGAAGCCAAAGTGCAAGCTTTATCGCTAAGGCAGTTCTTGGTGAGAATCGTACGCTTCCTATGTTTCAATCATCGCCGCAATTCACCCCATGCGGCAGGCGGCCTTCTGCAGTGAATTCTTTCCATACCTCTATAACTTCGCTCCTGGAGGTCTCAACGGACCTCCGATTCTCTCTTTCCATTCTTCCGATACAACCATCTTCTCTTTAGCCGGTACACTGCTCCATTCCTCTTTAAATTTTGCTTCCTTCTCAGCCCAAACCTTCAACTCCTTCCCAAGCCAGGCCGAAGCGACATTCGAACAGCCTGCCGGATCTTCCATGGGCATCAAATGTCCGAGATCCTTAAAGATATGTCTTGAAACTGCGCCTTCCTTGACACCGCCGCTACCTCCAATCCCCACACCTGTCGTTTCCATCAAGGCTTTCTGTACTTGCGAATCTGCGACTTCGCTGAGCCCTCCAATGATAAATAGAACATTTGGTCGGAGATGCGGCATCATCTTGAGGACTATGGGTCTATGAACGATGTCAGCAAAATAGCTTGAGTGCGTGGAATCAGACCTACGGCTCTGGTCGATAAAACGGATAATGAACACCAACTCTCAAATCGAGATCCGGATGCGTTTCTCGATTTACAACATCCTCACCACTCTCAAGTCTCCCTTGAAAATTCGGTCTAAAGAACGAAAACACCTCCTGATGTTTCGTAGTAGAAAGCGTGACCTCCTTCCCATCCTTTGCCAAATTTGGATAAATAGCAGTGGGTATATCCCTAATACCAAATTCCATCCATCGATCAAACACCCTCTCGTCCCACTTCTGATAAAACTTACTCTTCCGAAAAGACCTCTCAGCATCCTCTCTCGATTTCCACAAATCAACACGGAAGGTCGAAGCGCGAGCAATGTTGGGCTCGGAAGGCTGTTCGTATTGGTTGATAACGGGATCGATGAGGATGAGCTTTGAGAGGAGACGAGGGTGCATCAGTGAGAGGATGGCCAGATGACAGCCCCCCATACTATGCCCAATGCCGATTAATGGGCGGGGCATCTGGGTGCGGAAGGTGTTGATCATGTAGAGGAGATCTCGGGGGTGATCGAACCATGATGCTGTTGATGGTTAGATAGGGAGTTTTGAGATGGGAGTGGAGGTGTCTACGATCGTTTCCCATTGTCTTCTCATTTAGGACCCCGCTTTGGCCTTGCATCGCTACGTCCGCGATCCATATCCCTCTGATCTTGAAGCTGTTCGACTTTGATTCTTTAAGAAACTCCTCGAATAAAGGCTCGTATAATTCCTTCACACGCATTGATTAGCACAACTGAGCCCGACAAGTTTTTAAATACTAGTTCTCACTTTAGGAAATCCATTGGCGTGCGCAGCAATGATCGTAACATCACCCGGACTTGGAGAGGTGTTATTGAGCGGGATGTACTGCTTCACTTCCAGGTACTGGACATCTTCCTGTTCCCCAGCAGTTGCCTTGGGGTATTCCCGTATATGTTGGCAGGGGACTTTGTGCCTCGTGATTGAGAACAAATCAGAAGACATCTAGAGGCGCCCAGGCGGATGTTGGTGCTAGACACTTGAACGCAACGCAAATAATTATTCAGATACGAGTTAATCCCGAACTTGAAAACTGAGCCGAAATATTTCTTAACAATGTTGTAGAATCACCATCGCAGACTGAGGATGTTGACGTTGGAACTCCGGTAATTGATTCGGATACAAGATTTGAGCCGAGGGCCCGCATCCTTGCTTTCACGTGACACCATGAAACAGGAAATTGGCTGGATCGGATTCGAGGTTACGAGCGCCGTAGAAAGCAGGGGATCGGGGCTGATATTACCCTTTTCAGCAGTTGAGTTCAGAATGGTACCTTTGTGACTTGTACTACCGTATCAAAGTGCGAAGCCCGCAGCTCAGTTCTAGCCCTCAGCCCCTCCATCTAGAGCGCGTGTTATCTCTAATCTCAATCAGCCTCTCTATATGCTTCAAACAATTACGCATTCCCAGTCAACATCTTATGGGACCAATTTGCAGTCCATACAGGTCCGATCGTATCCTTTCCTGTGATCTGGGCGCTGACCAAACAAGCAGCGAAACCTCCGCAAGTGTTCCTCCTGACTTCGTAGCCGCATTTGCGATAGATGTTGAGTGTTTCTAGACACATGTTAAGTTGTCGGATTTGAGGGTTGAAGATGTGTCGGTGAGGGGAGGAAGGAAAGGGATAGGGTGGAGGAATGGGGAGAGGTGCTACTGGGGATGATTCATGAAGGTGTGCAGAACATTCACCTGCTTCCCGATCCCAATCACCTCAGGAAGTAAATCACAACTCTCGCTCCTCCCAATATTCTTTTCACCCTTGAATCCACCAGGAATTTGTGCCCGAACCGAAACAAACCCGGAATACCAAAATCGCAAAATCCGAAACATATAACGAACAAATCCATCCGCCCAACCCAATAGGTGTCAGCAAATAACCCAATACTATCGCAAATGCGGGGTACCTTTGGCCACACCGAATACACTTACTTCGGCAGCTCAAAAAATAAAATAAAAATAATATATATATATATATATATTTAAACAGAGACTGCAAGATATCTCAATCGGGATAAGGAGCCATCTCATAGGGAAGCGGAAAGTGCGCAAAGCATGGCAGGGAAGATACCTTGGGCGGCGGATTGAAGCGGGTTTGGTGAAGGATGTGAGTGTGGTTGAGAAGCAGAGGTTGGAGTAGATGCTTGATTGAGAGAGACTGGAACTGGAGCTGTCTGAAAGTGTGACATAATCAGCGGACGAAATACTTCGAGGCAAATGTTGTATTCGTACATCACTAGGTAGAAGCCAATGGGAAAATCTCGACAAGTTGCACAAGTATGAACAGCAACTTGGATTCAGAAGTAAACAAAGTAGATGGTAAAATATCTCGTAGGACGATGATATATGTGCAGGTAGATAATAACAATAATATCGAAGAACAAAGGGAACTGTGTGATGCGCCGTTTGAACGCCACAACTGCCAAGGGGTATCTAGCGCAAGCCATCTCCAAACCCAACCCCTAAGTAAACGAATGTATGCAAGTAAGATCCCAAACGATGCACCAAGCCTGGATGGAACGCCTTTGATGCATTCCTTCCTCCCCTCCAAGTCCACTGTTGAGAGTCTCGTGGTCTCCTGTGTCGAGACCAATTATGAGGCCGGTACTGTGACCTGTGCATCATGCTCTTTTTGAACTCTTCCAAAATTCTTGCCTCCAACAAATAGTAAAAGTATATCCCAATCAAACCGTAATGCTGACATTCTTCCGTGTCTCGGCTTCCTCTAGCTGGAAGCCGAAGACTAATTTAAACAAGTCCTTCAAAAAGGTGTATTGCCCACTTCTCATCATCCACCCTACGCTCTTTGCGACATCTGTTGCAGTGGCCTTCTTCCCTATTGCGGGCAATGAGCTCGCACTCCGGAATGTTGGATCGCTCAGCACCAGGTTTCGATACGCTGTAAGAAGCGTAGCATGTGCTGGTAATGAACCAAAAGAACCTGTTGGGAGGGATTTGACGAAGTTCTGAAGGGCGGGTGGGTCGGATTTATTGGGTGTTGCGGTTGTAGGTGTGGTTCGTGAAAAGCCAACATTCATAGCAGCCTTTAGAATAAGAATTTTGAGTCGTGTGAGGTTCACGTCTTCGGGACCCGTGGTTGTTACTGTGCTGGAGGATTTGTTGCTCCCTTGAGAGTAGTTTGATAGTGATGAGGTGGTACTGGACCATCGAGCGTTACCTGAACGTGTCCCCTCTGTGCCAAGTACGAGAATGTTGGGGATATTAGGTGAGTTCTCTTCGGGTGAGATGGGAGTATCTTCAAACTCCGTGGTGGGTGTTTCGGGTAAGTAGCGTGTCCGTGCATGATCCGGATGTTCAGGATTTTCGGGGAGACTTGGAAGAGAACTGCTCTTCGCATGGGAAGTGAGAGAGGCGCGGTTCGTTTGATCGTTTGTTTCCCTGAATGTTTGTTGGTGGGGTCGTGGTGTGCCACGTTCCGGTCGGACTTGTGTCCATCCTTCTCGGAATAGATCGCAAAGTTCCCAGCATGCTTGGACAGCGGATCCAAGAAGTTCTTCGTCCGCTGCCTTGCCCTCGCGTTTATTTTGACGAAGGCTGAAGAGCATCTCTGCCAAGGACCAACAGGCGCGTAGGAGGGCGTCAGTCTCCTCCGCAAGCTCATTTCGTTGTTTCATCAGCCGATGACACAATGTAATGTAGAAGTCCAGAGTCCGTTCTCGGAAAGCCTCGGGGAGGTTGCGGTCATGTGTATTGAAAAGATGGTTGTTCAATTCGAAACTGACTCGCAGTACAGAGTCAGCAACCTCGTCCTTCCTTTGCCTTACATCAAACAATGCTTGGCAAAAGTCTCGGCACAGGTCTAGTGTTGGTCTGACGTGAAATTCATGATCTTCATCCCGGCTATCGTAAAGCTTCTGGCATAGCTTCCAGCAGCATTTCCACGCCTTTTCGTGGGCATCACCGGTTCCAGAATAGCTGAAAATCCTCTCGCGATGGATAGAGCTGAGATTTGCTAGGGTGTTGCATAGTGTCCAGCATTCGTTAAGAGCTGACTTCAAGGCGTCGACTTCCTGTTCCGAGTTGTGCACAGTCATGGCATCAAACTCATCTTCTTCAGCTTCTCCTTTGTCTTCTGGGATCCCTGCGAACCATGAGTAACTTGGTTATTTCTCAACCATTGGTGACGCACCTTCAAGGCTGTGAGAGCTGCTAGATCGCACCACATTCTTACCATCAACCAGTTCTTCCACTTCCTGACGGGTTTGTGCTCGAGGTGTTTGATTCTCGATACCGTATTTCACTGGCGTGATGTCTGTAGAAATTGGTGGCGGGGACACTGGACTTGGTTGAGTTGCCTGGCTTATGTTAGCATTGAAAATACGGAACTGACTCGGTGATCTTACCTTATCATCGGGTACTTGTAGATCTACGTTGACAGTAGAAGTCATTGTATCGTCCTCCTGGTGGTATGGGGTAGGAGTGGACCTGTCGGCCGTTCGAGGTTGCTGCATGGGTATGGTCTCTCTGGGCGTAGCCTGCATATTGTCAGCCGCATGGCTGCTTAATTGGCCCTTCACCAACTTACAAAACTCCCATAGCCCTCCGGCGCATGTATAACAGAGATAGTTTCGTCTTCGGCGGACGACCGGAAGTCGTCAGGTATATCGGTACTGAGTGTACTGAGTCTCTTCAACTGCAGGGCAAGTCAGAAAGATGTCTCCCAATGTTCAGCAGATATGACATACAGATGCCATAGACTCTGCCGATCCAGAGATCTTTGGAGGGGTAGGTATGTCTTCTTGGGCAACATCATCTGAAGCCTCGTCTTCAATCTCAGTTGTTTCTGTTCCATTTGAAGTAACCGGCGACGGCCCCACCATATCACTTGGGCTTATCATTTGTAGGCCGTTAGGAGAAAGTCCGTCGTCCATTCCCATTGATGATCTGGGACGAAGTGATGATGATTCTGCTGAACTGCGCGCCGATCTGTCGTAAATAATTAGCGGCGTCCATTAGGTGCCAGAGCAATCAAATACATACAGTGATTGAAATCGTGGCGAATTGGTTGTCGCAGGAGAGTTCGAAGAGATGGAGAAGTCTGTATAAGGGGAGAAGCTCGACATGATATTACCAGGTGAGGACAGTATGGGACTCTCCAATGCCATGTTGGAAGAGCAAGGCTCTCATGCGTGAAGGCTCAAAATGAGCTGGGAGATGGACCTGCGCTTTTGTTAAGAACCAAAAAAGGCTGACAGTGTCTTCCTGGTTGCTATAACGGTGAAGAGCAGGCTTCCACAAGATGTTGGTGTGGGTCAGCAGCAGTCAAGGCTGAATGGAGCTCTCGGGATCAGCAGCTGGAAGCTCTTAGCTGAAGACCAATTGGCACCACAGCAGAACGACAACAGCTCTGATAAGGGGTGGGAGAATGGCCGGCATATGCTTCCCTACGTACAGATTGAGTGGTACGTTGTCAAAAAAGGTGCATGCTTCGAAGCAGTATGTGTAGTCAGTTGAAGGTCATGAAGAAAGCTGTGCCGTAGTCTCACGTCCCTCATCGGATAGAAGAATCAACGTTCGCTTGGCCAGGATGATCCCTGCTACTGCGGATTGGGACCTAGGGAGTGTGCACCCGATGCTGTCGATGCTGTCGGTGGTGGAGGATGTCTTGAGTTCTGTGATCTGGTAACTGGTGCGGTAGCGGAAAACGGTCGAAACAATCGAATAAGCAGACGTTGTACTCGTCCTACTGCACTTTGGCCTCGAAGTGGCATGAAGCTAGGAAGAGAGTCAAGAGTTGCGTGCAGCACAAATTAAAGCCAGCGAATCAGGCTCGTTCCTGCGCGTCTCTTGATCGAAGTAGGGCCAGGAGGTGCATGAGTGCAGGCATGCTGGGCGCTTAGAGGTCTGTTTGGCACGGCTTCCAACCTGGGGCTTTAACTCGTTTGCCGGAGTATCGCGCACTCTCCACGCCTCCACCATCAACCTCCCCCTCCGCAAATCCCAGTCAAAGAGCTTGAAACAAAGTGATTGCTCACGGGCTCGCATTTCTTATCGAGTAATAAATGTGATGGCTTATCCCGATCAGCCAATTGATCGTTGCCAACAAGCACAGACAAGAGTGATGTCCTTCGGTCAATTTGTGATTGTGAGCGGGATGGTCCGCTTCTGGTAGCAAACCAAACTGCGAGAGCGCGAGAAGTGGAGGGTAGGACCCCAAAGTACCAAAGTACCAATGCGGCATCAATCAATTAATAGAACTAGCCGACCCGACAAACCCGACCCTCTGGCTTTGGGTGACGGGGTCGCTGTTGATCGACCTGAATCCTCCGCAAAAGATGATCTACATGCCACCCCTCCCCGACCTCAAAAGAGGCTTCAGGCGGTCAAGCAAATACGTTGCTTACTGGATCGATCGAAGATTCACCTGTAAGACGGCAAGAATAAGCTGAATGGCTAAGAACATTAATTTTTCAGATATGATTCTGCAGCCCCCAATTCGCGGCAATTGTGTATTTCCGCCATTCATGGGCTACGACGGCACAGATATTATTGGCTAGCCCGTAAAACAAGTTTGACTCTCCATCAAGTGAATTGCCTGGACTAGTTGATCAAGCAAACAGCAATAAGAGGCGGCTCTTCCAAAGCAATGAAACCCGAATCGGGTGGGTGAAGCCCATCCGCGTAAGAAAATGCGAATGAAACTTCTGCGCCGCTTCTAGCCTTACAGATACGCATGATTGCGCTTGCATAGGCGCTGAAGTGCATGAGATTCTATCGATGATTAGCTGTACAAACAATTTCCTCCGAAGGCGCATGTTGGTGTAGTAAGATCGGGCATGATTCCAACATTCCCAGGAAATTTAGCCTCATGGCTGAAGGTGACGGCCAGACGGGATCCCTGGTAGAGAAGGACGAGACATCAATAATGGGCATAGTAACAGATGCGTTTGAAAGGCACAGAACGGAACACAGACTTCTTCTGGATTGAGGGGGAGCAGGGAGTGCGTGTCTTCGGCTCCAGCGGATCGGTGAGAGTATGTTCTGTTGGAATCTTGTTGGAAAATCGTCTGATATTGGGGTTTTGGTCTTATTTCTGGCTATCTGGGACCTGTCATCCCAAGCCACTCTGACATCACGCCTCCAACGCCCTCATCAATACGCCATGTATGCAATCGCTGATGTTTTTCTTCCCATAACGCCTATGCACCTTCTTGCAATTCATCAATTCATCTAACCCATCGCAGCTTTCTTCGCGTCTCGTTCCGCTGGATTGTATCTGGCGTGAAGGTTAGCCATTTGCCATATCTGCCAGGAAGTGGCACAGGTAAGATGATCTTGGGTAATAATATGGCGTACTTGAGAAGCTTTTCGATAAGGTCAACGTGTGTCATGATCATGCGGCGGCAGCAGTATCGTTTACATCCAAGTTGGTCCATCGCATCTCTGGTAGAAGTCAGATTCCGCTTTTCGCAAGGGGAAAAGCTGCAGGACCAACTCACCCATCCGTAGTTCCTTCATCGATGAGCTTTAGGTAACGCTCCCATAGATCTCCAATGACCTTTGTTCGAGTCAGTAGGGGTTGCGGCAGGGGGGGCGTTGGGCTTGACGAGCTTTACCTTCCCGCAGGAGAAGCAGCGCACAGGAATAATCATCTTGAGATATCCTCGAAGGTAGGCGACTCAAGTAGATATCTTTTCCGTGGATGAAGTTGGTTGAGCTTTGTTCTGTCGCGTGCGATGTTGAACTTTTGATAAACTTTTTGGTCGCGAAGTGATTGGCGCTAAACCTTAAACGTGAACTTTTCTTAGAAATTATTCTCGATTGATAAAAAAATGTTTGCTAACTCCTCACTCACAAGACCTTAGACAATACCATGGCTTCCGCATTGAAGCGCAAAAGAGGTCCGGGGGAGGTCGTAGATACCCCCAAAAGAGCAAAATCCGTCAAAGAAATACAAAATCCCCTACCTACACCCCAGATCTCACAAGGCGGATGGGAAGCAGCATTCAACCCATCGCCAAAGACGAAAGAGCTTATAACAACGAACGGGATGAAGGGCGATGGCGTACACTCTGAGGAAAGGTCTAAATCACCAGAAGCTGTAGATTACGAGAAATTCGTCGGAATAACTGAACGGAAGATACAAGAAGAAAATAAGAGGAAGGAAGCAGAAAAGCGAACGGAAAGGGAAAAGAAGAAACTTCTGAAGAAAGTCCTCACCACAAATGATCCCAGTGCATGGAAACTATCTGAGCCGATTGGGGGGCGCCAGGTCAATGTTGACCCTGTCTTCACAGAGGATGAGAAGTATGCAGTCGGAGTCTTATCTGAGGAATGTTGCTAATGGCTACAGATTTATCATACTTGCGAACCGCACCACGATCCATATTTATTCGACCCAGAATTCGCTCCTTACTCGATCGATTAAACTCAAGATTGATACCGCATCTCGCCCAAGTGCTCACATCGTCACATACTGCCTGTCACCAACGAATTCGAGTATTGTATGGGTAGCTTGCTCCGATGGCTCTATCTACAGCATAGACTGGACAACAGGAGTTGGTGCAGATCAATCATGGACCATATCATCTACAGGATGTATCCATATGACTGTTGCTTCCATGGAGTCTGCCGACCGGAGACGAGATGTTGTCTTTACAACCGAAATTCGAAAGGACGGAGGTTGGCGGATCACAGCGAACGAGTTAACCCGTCCCAAAGATCCTTTCGAGACGGCCGCGAGGACGATATACACCTCAAATCAACGGATAAACTTTCTCAAGACTGCCAACGACGGCTCCGTTATTGTGGCAGCTTCTGAGAAGAGGGTACTTGTTGGAAGTCTTCGATCTACAGAATATGACACCATCGACAAGATCAGATATGAATTTCGAGTCTTCGAATCTACGGAGTTCGTTTCTTCGCTGGATCTCAAAGTCTCTGCTCGACCAGATGCTGAAACTCTTGGAAAGTCGGTTCTGAAGAGACTACCGGTGGTCGATGTGGTGGTGGGAGATGTTAGAGGGTCAATATTCGTCCATGAAGATTTGTTGGGAAACCTTGCTCGGTCGCAAGACGACAAACTTCCTGCGGGGATTAGTCTTATTCCACGGAAACTACATTGGCATCGAAAAGAGGTCTGCACGGTCAAGTGGTCTCTAGATGGTAAGTAATTTCTTTTCTTGGGCGAAACAATACTTACTTGAAATAGGCAATTATATCATTTCCGGTGGTACTGAGACTGTTCTTGTACTTTGGCAACTCGATACCGGAAAGAAACAGTTTCTACCTCATATGTCTGCGACTATCCAGAATGTCGTTGTTTCACCCTCGGGGACTTCTTACGGAGTACAGCTTGCCGATAATTCCACGATGGTTTTGTCAGTGACCGAATTGGAGCCTACTGCAAACATCGCTGGTATTCAAACATCTGTACTGGACTCCGAGGAAGTGGTGGAGTCTCAAGTCCGCAGACTTGAAGAAGAACGCGACAAACGACCCTTTATCCAGCGCACACCCGCCGTTATCAGCCCCGCCAACCCTTCTCGACTACTCGTTGGCATTGGCCAAACCCAAAAAATTAGCCCTAGCAATCCTCTTGTCACAAGCATTCCCTATTTACAAACCTTCGATCTAGGATTAGGTCACAATATCTCTCGCCAAGCTTTGACCAGGTCGAATGAAACGAATGTCAACATCACACCTACTGCCCATCAAATTTCAGAGCCAAGAGTCACCCACATGAAGCTGTCTTTCGATGGAAGCTGGCTTGCTACTATTGATGAATGGACGCCTCCGCAGCGGGACGTAGACTTCATTGGACACCAAGGAAAGGTAATCGACGATGAGCGTCGACGCAGGCGGGAAGTCTATTTGAAATTTTGGCAGTGGAGCCAAGAGAATGAAACTTGGGAACTAGTTTCGCGAATTGACGCTCCTCATTCGTTGAGTGGGGCATCCTGCGGTGCAGGCAAAGTCTTAGATCTTGCTGCAGATCCGAGTTCACTACGATTCTCAACGATTGGAGAGGATGAAGTTGTCCGAACTTGGTCAACGAAAACCAGGAAACGAGACGGAGTTGTTGTTCGACGGAAAGATGGACAGACTTTACGAAATTGGGACTGTCAGCATGCGATCGCAATTGGCAAGCCAGAGCTTAGTGATCTGGAAAATACCCAAAAATATCCAGCCAATGGCTGTGTTGCGTTTTCAGAGGACGGCTCGCTCCTCGCTGCTGCCTGTGCCGACCACGGCCTTCTTCATCTCTTAGACCCTGAGTCTGGTGTCATTCGACTCTCACAAAGTGGTCTCATTGACGGCGAGATCATAAAGGCTGAATTCCTGGGACAAGATTTAATCACTCTTTCGAACAAATTACAAGTCTACGATCTGGTCTCGGACGAAATTAGATATGGCATCAAGTTTGGTACCTCTGTCACAAATCTTTCAGTCTCGCAGAAGATGGAAATGATGCACCTGGCTGTTGACCGGAAGAGTCGAACTTTTGCAGTGGCCCTACCTGGCTATTTCAGTGGACGGAATGACCAATCCCTTCTGACCACATCCGGCGAGTTGGCTGTGTTTGAGCAGGACAAGCAAGAGCCCGTGCTCAAGCAGAGCTTCCCGAGCTTGATCACGTCACTGTTGCCAGCCGTTGGCTCAGATGGATACCTCGCCCTGGATTCCGCCGCAGAGATCCGAACTGTCTTGAGGAAAGGCAGTCAAGCGGTCACAACACAAGCTCAGTCGACATCGGCATTGCAACTCGACGCGGTGGAGGAGAGCAATGGCGATCTCCTACATCTTGTTGAAGATGAGGACGAAGAGGTTAAAGATATTCTACCTTCAAGTCAAACACTCGATGTTGACGATGACGAGGATGAGACTCCTGTCGTTACTCAGCAGCAGCTCACCGAGATCTTCGACATTGGCCCCTCATTCGCATTACCACCAATGGAGGAACTATTTTATCAAGTTGCGGGATTGTTTATAAGTCCGCCTTTGGCTCAGGGTGTGTCATGAGTAATGTTTTCGGGTTCATGATTGCATAGCGGAGGGATTTGTCTTGCATTTCAGCGTAGGGAGCTGTATAGGATTGTACAAGCTAAAAAAGTAGGATATTGGAATCATATACCATTTTGCATTCAGGGGATAGCCCTTATTAAGCAATTGGTGAAGAGTTCAGTATGTTAAAACGAGAACCTGGAAACTTCCCCTCGATCACGTGCTGTGAACGAGCAAACTGAAGTGGGGTATGCGGGGCAATTCCGCAAGATTGCGCCATCAAACAATCACAACCAAAGCCGTGTTGATACACACCACTTTTGCTCTTCTTCATTTTGAATATCGTATCCCTCTTCTAATCACCAAATACCCTCAGTCTCTACCCTCTTCATAATCAGCAATCATGTCTTTCACCACAATCCCCATCCTAGACCTCTCCCTCGCAAAGGACCCCTCCACAAAACCCCAATTCCTAAACGAACTCCGTCATGCACTCCTCGAAGTCGGCTTTTTATACCTCAAAAATGTGGGGATACCAGAGGAGCTCACGCAAGCTGTTATAAAAGAAGGAGTAGCATTCTTTGATTTGCCTATGGAAGAGAAGTTCGTCCCCACCTTCCCTTTTCCCCCTCTCCATCCATCTCCACGAAATACACAGTGCTGATCTAGATTCAGACTCAAAATCGAAATGAAGAACGCGCCCTCTTTCCTAGGCTACTCACGCCTAGACGCCGAAATAACAGCCCACACAATCGACCACAGAGAACAAATCGATCTATCCACCGACCACGCCGTTCGTCTCCCCTCCCAACCTTTATACCGCAACCTCTTCGCGCCGACACTCTGGCCCTCGCCTTCTCACCTCCCGAACTTCAAGCCCGTGTTCTCCGAATATATAACGCGCATGGGCACTATCTCGATTTTCTTCACTTCTTTAATTGCGGAAGCGATAGGATTGCCGGCTAGCGCGTTCGATAAGTATTTTGATGCGGATCAACAACACAAGCTTAAAATAGTTAAGTACCCGGATCTAAAGGAATTGGGACTGTGGAAGGATGGGATGGATGTCCCCGAAGGACAAGGAGTGGGTCCCCATAAGGATAGTATGTTTACGAGTTATTTGCTCCAAGTTACCAAGCATAAAGGCTTGCAAGTTCAGAATTTACAGGGGGAATGGATAGATTGTCCGCCCATCGACGGTACGCTGGTAGTCGCTATAGGCCAAGGGATGGAGGCTCTCACTCAAGGTGTTTGCATGTCGACTACACACCGGGTCCTTTCTCCAGCTCCTGGATCCGGAGCGAGATTCTCGGTGCCGTTCTTCCAAGGCGTGAGTCTTGATGCGGAGTTCGACGAGCTTAATGATTTCGAGAATGGAGGCGGCGTGGGAAGGGTGCCGGAGGAGATCAGGGAGATGAGGAGACAGGTCGTGGCTAGGAATGGTGGTAGGCTGGATGATGTGGAGTTCACGTTTAAAGGGGGTAGTGTGGCGAAGACGCTGGGTGAGGCGACGTTGAGGAATAGGATTAAAAGCCATCCTGACGTAGGGGAGAGGTGGTATCCTGACATTCTGGCTGAGATTCGCGCAGAGCAGGAGAGAGAACGTAGGAAGGCCGCAGCTCCTCCCACGCCGCCGGAAGAGAAAGAGTCTACTATAAGTAATAGCTTAGGGAAACCGGTGGAAGCTCACTAAGGGGAATTTTAGGAGAGGGAAGAGGGGAGGGAAATGGTATTAGAGACAGAACATCACGCATAGCCAGCCGTTATCTATTAACTCCGACAAATGCACCTGTCATAAAATATCAAATCCATCCATGCACAACACAAGCGCTCATTCGTTCCGTCATTACTCCTCAGCTTGATGCGACAGACAAATCGAAATGCTAACCTTCATTCATACAACGTGGTATTCCTTCATGCGCTCTCTCGGTATCGGATCGTTTGTAGAACGGAATCTACTTTGGCTGGGCAACGAAATTCGGGAAGCAATCCTCGAGCGTCTTGCTATGTTTGTTGGTGGCGTGCTCGGTGAGTCTGTGGGAATCGTCCATGTTAGCCCACTTATTCACTTCTGTTTGGCTGGTGATGGAGGAGTGGGACGGGTAGGGGAGATATACGCGGGCGCACGAGTAGTCTTCAGGAACGTGGACTTGCAGATACCGCACTGGATGTCCATCGCCTTCTCATTGATCTTCAGTTGCGACTTGGCCACCTTGGTGTCCTTCTCCTTGCGGTCCCGCTTCGACGCTGCCTTGGCTCCCTATTTATGTCCGTCAGCCTTCCTCATCTCTTTCTGTCTAGAGAAGATTTGAACCTACGTTTCCCATCTTGCGGTTGGTTCGGGTTGAGGTTCGGGTTGACGTTTGGCAAAGGGCTCTCTGGTTGTTGCAATTACGGAGTGGTTGCAGGAATTTGCTTGAGAAAACGAACCACTCACCAGGCTCAGCCTCTTCCGCTTATCGAAGAAAAAACGATCCAGATCCCACTCTTCGGCTTTCCCGCTATAACTTCCCCGGCTAGGCCCCTTTTAATTTAGCGTCGAACCGTAAATATCAATCAATCGCGTCGCGTCTGAAGGTCCTCCTCCCTTCCAACTAATAAATTCAACAACAATTCAATACAACAACGGATTCCATCGCCGTTGTTGTGAGAGATCTCTAAATGATTCGGGCAATTACGAACGTCACCAACACCATCACCGGGAAGAGTCCGTCCAAGGAAAATAACGCAAACATGTCCGCCTCGTCAATCACCCTCGCGGAATTCAGAGATGCGCTCAATCGCTACCCGGCGGTTATTAAGAGCTTGAGCAAGACTCGTAAGTGCTATTCATGGGGAGAGAGACGTGTACTCTCGGAATTGAGCTGATTGGATCTAGCAAAGCCTGGCCATCCTACTTTGGATGAGCTCGACAAGTTCAGATATGTTGATGCGCCGTCGCGTTTCTCGAAGAAGGTTGTTGGACGCAAGAGTATGGATCTTGCCGATGTACAGAAGCTTGTTGATTGGAAGCTGTAAGTTCTTCCAGTTTTTCAATTTTTGGATTTGTTTTTCGAATTTCGTCCTTGTCGACTGAAGAAGCTACGCTTGGAAAAGCAGACATCTCAGAAACTGCGCGCACTCAGTACTGATTCTCAACAGCCGCCATGGAATCTTCCGCCCAACCCTCCCCAAGCTCGTAGCCAAGAACTCCGACGAAATCATCAAGTCTGCCACTACTGACGCTTTCTCCCACTACGCTGCCCACCCCACCGACATTGCAGGCACTCTCCAGAAGCTCTCCGATCCATTGAAGGGTGTCGGACCAGCAACCGCGTCTCTCCTCCTCGCCGTGCATGACCCCGAGCACATCATCTTCTTCTCCGACGAAGCCTACCGCTGGCTCTGCGCAAACGGCGAGAAAGCCTCGCCAAAGTACAACGTCAAGGAGTTCGATGACCTTCACGCTAACGCCAAGACCCTCATGGCGAAGCTCAAGGTCAGCCCCATCGAAGTCGAAAAGGTCGCGTTCGTCATCATCAAGGAGAGCGAGCCTGTCAAGGAGCCAAAGCCAAAGCCTGTTCCAAGCGGACGACCAAGAGGCAGACCTGCGTTACCGGAGAGCGAGAAGAAGCCTAAGAAGCCTACCGTTCCAGGTCGTGGACGTGGTAGACCACCAGGAACGAAGAAGGCTGCGCCAAAAACTCCAAATGGAACTGGCAAGCGGGGAAGACCTGCTGCTGCCAAGACTGAGGAGGTGGAGGCGGAGGCGGAGGCGGAGGCCACACCTGCAAAGTCTGGAAGCAAGCGGAAGGCAGCCGATGAAACCCCAGGCACTGGACGCTCCAAGAGATCCAAGGCTTGATTGTACACATGGACTTGATGTGTTGAGAGTAGAAAACTAGGAAGGCTTTGCGGGCGTTGAAGGAAGGATACTTGGGCTGGTTTCTTTATGCTGCAAAGCTGTATGATATGATTATGGGACAAACACGCGCAATGGCAGTTAAAATGATAAATACGGCTTTCAACAGGAGTCTTGCTGATGATGTGGGTGGTGAGACGGATGGTACCTTGCTGTCTCGGCAGAGTTGCCTCGATCCTCACATTTCGCTCATCCTTCCCTCCGCCCATTCGAAGGCGGGCCGACAACACGCTGCACTCGAATAGGAAATGGTCCGCCATTTTGCCATTCATCAACTCCGCAACATTTCTCTCTCCGCATCTCAATGGTAAATATAAAATCCCCAGCCCCATCATCCTCCATAAGTATGTTTCCGTTTTCTCTGTATTCGTAATATTTCATTCCAATTGACACCCTCACACATAACCAAGCCCAGCATGCTCTCTGCACTCCGCCGAATTACCCCACATGGCAATCATCCCCCCCTCACCACTAGTGTCTCTCGATCCTTCGCAGCAGCAGCAACCGCAACTCGGCATACACCGCGCCACCGCGGACCCAGAAAAGAAGGCGATATATCCTCTGTCTTCGCATCTCTAGGCGGAGGCGAAGCAACAGTACTCCCTGCACGCTTCGGAGAGATAAAACAACACCTCATTGCCTCTCATCACGATGCAATCACATCTTCCTTCACCCGCCTCCTCTCCTCACTACGTTCCGAAATCGAAGATATATCCACCAGCGGCTCAGACATAATCCCCTCTATCGACTATCAACAGATCCACAATCACTCGCGGGTAAAACCGTTCTCGCATGCACTCAAGAAGCGTGGAGCGGCTATCATCCGCGGTGTGGTCCCAGAACAAACTGCGCTGGGATGGAAGGAGGAAATTAAGGAATATATAAAGGCGAATCCACAAACAAAAGCCTTCCCAAAAGATAATCCTGCAGTCTATGAACTCTACTGGTCACCGGGCCAAATCAAAGCACGTGCGCACCTCAACGTCCTAGCCACGCAGTCCTTCCTCATGAGCTTTTGGCATAGTAAAGATCCAAACGCTCTCATAAGTACCGAGCATCCAGTGTCTTACGCGGATAGATTGCGAATCCGGCAGCCAGGGGACGCGGGATTTGCGCTCGGCGCACATGTTGACGGCGGCTCCGTTGAAAGATGGGAACCGGATGGTTATGGACGCGGTAGCGTATATGATAAGATCTGGGAGGGGAGGTGGGAGGATTATGACCCGTGGGAAAGTTCCTGCAGATTGCCTGTAGAAAGCGACCTATACAACGGTGCTGGAGCTTGCAGTATGTTTCGTATGTTCCAAGGCTGGCTGTCTATGTCCAGGACTGGACCGGGGGAGGGGACGTTGTTGGTTAATCCGCTCTTCAAACTCGCCACCGCCTACTTCCTTTTACGACCCTTCTTCTCCCCACTTAACCCTGATACAAGCTCCAGTGGCTTTCTGGATGAGGGGAACTGGGAGCTGGACCCGAGACAAAATTCGTTGTTGCAGGGAGCAAGTTTAGGCTGTACGCAGGAATTGAACGCTGCACTGCACCCACATCTCGATCTCGCCCGCTCCATGATCCATATCCCGCCAGTGGCGCCGGGGGATTACGTAGCTTGGCATTGCGATTCTATTCATGCTGTCGATAAGATTCATCAGGGGGAGGGAGATAGTAGTGTGATGTATATTCCGGCGTGTCCTTTGACGGAAACAAATGCGGAGTACCTGGTACGGCAGAGAGAAGCTTTTCTGAACGGAACCCCTGGGCCTGACTTTCCGGGTGGTGCGGGCGAGAGTGGGCATGTTGGACGGATAGGTAGGACGGATGTGAAGGCTGCGGGAGGGGCGGAGGGAGAGAGGGCTATGGGATTAGAGAGGTGGGAGGTGGATGGGGGGACTAAGGGAGTGAGAGAGGTTGTTGATAAGGCTAACCAAATTATAGCGTAGTTGAAATTAAGTCTGTTTGTTGAAGGGGGAGCTCAAGTGGCTGATGATGGAACGATTTTGAGTACGATGCCTTGTATCCGCAGCAAGGCCCGAGGAATTTGGGCATCGCGAATCACGCAAAGTAGAGCAAAGTTCAAAATCTATCATGTATTGTTATTCTTGTGCAAAGTGTACATGAAAAAAAAACCCCCCATCTCTCCAGCAAGCGCAAAGCAGTGAGAACGGTGTGCTTCTACCTAATCGGCTACAAAGGCAGGATAGGAGGAGCTCCAGCTTTTGCTTGACGTATGTAAAAGCTGTCATGTACTGTTGTTCTTGCGAGAGAAGTGTAATGATAACGCCCTATCTCTCTAGCAAGCCCAAAGCAGTGACGCCGGTTGGTTCCACTGCATCGCTTGCTAAAGTTTGATAGGAGCCAGCTTTTGTGTTATGAACGCATTATTCTTCCTTACAGAGCGAATGAATGAGAACTGGAATCCAGTAGTTCAACCTCATAGAGGGAACAGAAAATTGCGCATTCGTTCAGTCTTGTGGGAGGGGGAAGGAAATCGAGAGATGCGGTCGACTGGTCTTGAGAGAAGCAAAAATTGAGCGTCAGCGGTTCGCTTTTGTAGAGTGATTGGCGATTGCTTTGTGAAAGCCCGAAACGTCAAACGCAGCCAAAACGTTCTCGAGAATTCAGAAACCAGACTTTCGAGAACCTGTCAGCTCGTTTTAGTGGACGCCGAAGGAACAATCTTACCAGAGGCTAAGCTCCAGAGAATTGTCCTACTCTAATCTGTTTATTTTGCATCGTCTACAAAGCAGCATGAGGCACTGATTGCAGGAGTAAATGAACTCTGGCATCCTACCATGGCACATCTCGCACTAATGGGCTCCACGGAGACTGCGGAATGTTCGTGTTCGTAATTGTGGCGTGCGTGGACAACCTCCCATAATGTGAGCAATTCATGGTAGCACACGTTCAGCTGGAATTTCGGGTTCATTTTGAACAAGAGGTACAGCGGGAATCTCAGCTAGCTTAGGCACTGCAGGTATAGCGGGCACATGGAGCCACTGGTAGAGCCTGAACCGCCGCAGCGGGATTCCGTACAGGTCTACCTGCTGCCACGGCGAGATTCTGTGCGATAACGACATTTTGGGCTTTGTTTATAAAATAAGTTGAGTACCCTTTCACGCTCGCCTTCTAAACTCACTGTAGGAGTGCGTCACTTTAAATTTCGAGTGCATATCAGATGGAAACGCGTCGAGGCGGAAGCCCTCTCCTCGGGAAAACATCGGAAAGCAAAAAGGGGTTTCTCGAAACAGATACAAGAAATCTCCAAAACAAAATTAAATGGACTGACGACAGTATCCTTGTATCAAGACCAAATCTGTAGAGGGTGATTTAAAAACAAGAGGAATCCCCACTCAAGGACGGCAGAGGAGCGGTTGCAGGTTTGGGTCTTCTCGAACTACTTGCTACTGTTGCCATGCGATCCTTGAATTGAGCAACGCGGCAGAGGAGAGGTTACAATTTTGGATCTTTCGATCTCCTTGGTGCTGCTTCCATGTCGCCGTTGGGGTAGAAAATTGCTTGTTTGATTTCATGTAGGTATTAATGACTGGGGCCACATTCACTTAATGTCATTGAAGTTGGACAAGAACGAATTGGGTTCGAAGTTACATTTTTCACCACCTCTCGAGCTTTGATCGAGGTGCTGCAGATATCAGGAATGGACATCAGTGACTCAATCTGGATGTCGACCAAAAGGCCTAGGGCCTGAGGTGTTGATCCTTCTCATAAATTGATTCCAGGAATCTGCCTCAAGGGCGTTGTATCTCGTGTACCACGACGTTCACAGATGGCAAGACATGAGAGAAGATACATAGATCAATTACTCATAGCGTTTTGAGACACATTGCCATCTTATTGGTCTTGCCTTCCCCTTTTGCACCAGATCACTCTTCCTCATTTGCTCTCTATCATTTGCTGTCTTTGGTATTTCTCTCGCTGTCGTGGCTCTTGTCATCGTCGATGTGATGTTACTCCGCGCATACTTCTCCTAGTTGCTCCAAGCGGAGCATGGCACGCCTCTAAACTCGCCACAGCTTCCTGGGGCTCTAGATAATGGGATGGGGTCTTTAAATCGATGATTCTCATGGCTACCCACTGCTTATCAATTTTCGTAATCCTGGTTGGATGTAACTCCGATAGACCACTTGCAACCGGTGTTAGATTTTATAGTTTCAGCCGCGATCCCATCCATGTTGGAGAAATGAGTAAGGTCAGAAGGCAAAAGAAGGAAGTCCATTTGAGAAATTGCGACAATACGTTAGGAGTTGAGGCTAAAGTGGCAAAATGTCCAGAGCGCCGAATATTCTCACCAACACTGTCGATTTTAAATTTTACAAATCCCTGGCGGTCCAGTCGCGCACTCTCAGGTTCCGCTGCTTCACTCACCACACAAGTGACGAATTGGTGTGGGGCCGCCTGGCTCTCCCGTGAGGCAAGATTTCAAAATCTTCAGCTGGAATTATTGTCGCCGTCGTTTATTTCGTTGTCATTGATTTATCATTATTGAAAGTGCCTTTGAAAATTCTTCCTAGCTACTCTTAAGAAATTCAGGTACCGAGTATGTTTCCGCTTGCTGCCCCATGGTAATACCAACGAGCACAAATCGAGTCTCACGTCTCCATACACATTCTGGAGCGTGCCCGTCACTTCCTGTGGCTTCAGATCAATATCGTATAGTTGGGCCTTGCGAGATTGCTACTCCACTACGGAAGTCTTGGCCTATGTTCAAAAACTGTCTTTTTGCAGTGCATCTCCCCTTTGTTTTCTAGGACTTAGAGACCATTTCATGCTGTTCGAATTTATAATAGGTAGGGGCGATCGAGCAGTGGTCCACAGTGGCTAAGTCCCGATTTTGGGAGGTCTTATATCTCGCAATTGCTGAACAGGGTTGAACAGATGAAGGCGTGTATAAATTAGATTCTCAGACTCTCATAAGTTCTGAACGCAGTGACTTTCCAACCTTCGAGTCCCACCGAGGCCGGACGTTTCGCGAGTCAACGACTCGAATGAGAACATCAACCTCAAGGAAATCAGAGCGAAAAGTCTGAGTATTTTATTTGCGTTTCCTTTGCCCCATCACTATCTCCATTCATAGAAAATCCGGCATTTCGTCGTCATTGTCATTTTCTTTGTCGTTAGCTTTGTCGTTGTCAACTCAATTCTTGAGAAATTGAGCTTTCGAGAAACATTTGACCACTTCATTCCCTTTGAGAGTCGCCAACAACGTTTCGTCCATTGTTATGAGGCACATAGTTGGTGGCTTGACTTCTTCCGGGATGAAGACGAGAGATATGCCCATTGCTTGGGCATCGATGGTGGCAGAGAAACCAAGCCCGGGAGGTGAACTGGCATGATCGATCAACGGTAATTTAAATACTGAGTTCTTTGTCCGATATAGCCTCGATGTGTTTGAAAACAGTTCTAGTCCCCCCAGAGGCTCTCCAACACAAAGACGAGCCAAAATGTAGGACCTACTGCCGTCGAAACATGAGAGTAATCATGCATATGAGTAGGTTGAATGAAGAATCATTTAAACTGAATGAAGCCTGTTAGTAGAGTAACCGTTGTTTTATACGTCTTGCAAAATCACCATGAAGAGCCTTAATGTATCCATCTCTCTAAGCCTTGGGAGCATCATACGGCGCAAACATCCTCGAGACATAGCCAAACGGAAGCAACTCCGGAATCCCCGCCGTCCTCAACTCCTCGCCATCCTTGATGATAACTTGAATCTCAGGATAATAATCAAACATCATCTGCCGACATCTTCCACAAGGACTTATCACCCCCCTTCCCTCATTAGCCACCGCCACAATCGTCGTCAATGTCACCCTATCTCCAACACCCGGACTCAAGGCTGAGCTCACGCCTGCAGCAATGGCATTTGCGACTGCGATGTTTTCCGCGCAGGGACCCCCGGAAAAGTGAAACATGTTGATGCCTGTGAAGATTCGTCCGTCGGAACAGAGTGCTGCACAGCCAACGGTGTGGTCTGTGATTCTTGGTGCGGGAGTCCCGCGGGGTATGGCGTCGATGGTGCGGTTTGCTGCATCGATGAGTGATAGTTGGGCTGGCGTGAGAGGCATGACAGACCTGGACGAGAGTATTTGAGAGTATTAAGAGGCTTCCGGGGGTTTCAGCGACGTTCATGGCCGAGAAAAAAATGTGACAAAGAGCAAAGGTGGGATCTCGGACGAGGCTGCGAGACATCAGCCTTGCTGACTCAACCCAACATAACCCACCATATCTGAGCTTCGAAGGGGTCTCAAGAGAATTCCACATATTTTGTTTAAATTGTAGCCCTAAATTAAATTTAAGAAAGCTAGTTTTGGGTTAGAATTAAAATTTATTCGCTATTTTCAAAAGCAGGAACTGCAAAGTAGATAGCGATACAATACTCGTTTGATGGCGGTACCCACAACCTCTGTCATAGGTCTTTCCGTCCAGATATAATTTATAAGTCAAATAAATCTAAAAGTTCATTAGAGGATTAGAAATTTCTCAGTTTTATAAAAACCAAAGGTTTCTGCGTCGCGCAGTGACGCAGAATGACAGCCAAAGCCTCTCTAAATTCTCACTAACTTCCTACCAAAATCCAGATTCAGATCTGGTCAAATGTAACATTTCCTCGGCTAGTCGACTGCTTTGTCTACCCTGACGAATGGATAGATATTTCAGACCCACTTACTCCTCGCAAGTCTGATACAGATCAGATGATGGCTTTTGCGCCTCCGCCTCCTCTACTTTCCATTTGCCCCCAAGAGCTATGAAGCTGCAGTCAAACGATGTAGCCATTATCTAAAGGTTTACGACAGTTCTGCCATTGATTATGCTGAAAAGAAGGAGCGATTGGGACGGAGGTGCCGATGGAAGGACGACAAGCAAGTAAACAGGAAGTTGATGTTTCTACTACCGATGGCCGGCAGTGATTCTGAAGTGAAGGTCATAAAATTTCGGTTCGATTTAGACGCTGATTTGTTCTATCTGCACGACTGTGATCCATTTTGGAAGGCCTAGGACTTCGAATATACAGATACTTGGAGCTACCAACCCATTACACGTGGAACTTAGAAAAAATTGATAGCTGGGCGAGCCCAGATTTCGTTCTGTCTATGAAGTACTTGGTGATATCAACCAAAATATTCCACGACAGGGATAAAAGGTGTTCATCCAAGTGGCTGCTGAAGTGGGAAAGTTTGGAGATACTTGTTATAACAGTCTATCCAAAACCATTTCACTATTTCTGAGTCAACAACGGAGAGAAAATGTCTTACGAGACATTCGTAGATATAGCATCTGAGACAGTTGGAGGATATGTAAGGTGTGTGGTAAAGAAGAATCCGCGTTGGAAAGCGCCCGGGTGCATTGTTGTAAAGAATAGAGAGACTTTAGCGCGAAAGTGGAGAGCAGAAATGACGATGCCAATTCTCTTGTTAAACGTCAGGAGAAATACGAATTGGAATTCAAGAATGTCTTATAATGATGGAGCAACCAAGTACAATGCATTTTGGAGAGATACTAGAACAGTAACAAACAAAATCCTCATTGAACAATAGTCGTCGGACCCAGCCTGGTGGTTGCCTCATACGACAAGAGAAGCTCCTTTTATTATGCGAGTCATTTTCTGCAAGGTATCTTATTGAAGAAGAAGAAGAGCAGCTTAGAATCAAAGATTGGCAAATAAAACGACGTGTGATAGTTTGAAATTAGTTTAGGAAAAGCACTCGACATTCGCCACTCCACGTCCGCAGCAGGATCGGAGTCGGATTTGGCATGTATTTTTCAAATCGGGCAGCAACGATTGGAGCAGAAACCGAGAATGGAAATCTTACTATCATCAGGTACTCACTTTATCATCTGCGTCGTATTCAGCTATCTAACAAAGTTACTCGTACGTGAAATCTCACGTAATCCTGTGATACTCCACAGCCAAGGTACGGAGTACATTTACCCCAACACTTCCTATATCCGCTACACATTATCATATGCAAAGCTTTGTTCTCTTCATAGCCATGCCAGCTTTCAGGATCTTGGTAATCGGTGGCGGACTTGGGGGTCTCGCGGCCTCTGTCGCTCTGGGTCAGAAAGGCCACCACGTGACTGTCCTCGAATCAACCGCCAAGCTTCAAACGATAGGAGGCGGAATCGGCATCCCTCCGAACTCTATGCGAGTTCATGGATCGTTTTGGAATTTTGCGGAGAACCAAAGATGCTGCCGAGGGTTTGGGAACGCAACATACGTACTTTAGGAGGTATAATAGAGAGCTGATTTGCGATACAGTACAAAGGGGAAAGATTTATAAATATGAGTGAGTGGGGGTTTGATGAAGGGGAAAGGAGGACTAACTTGAGACAGCTATTTCAACATTCATCATGCGCCATTTCAGAGAGTCCTTGCCGAAATAGCGACAGAAACTGGTGTTGAAATTCTCGTCAATGCGAGGGTTGTGAAGATTGATGAAAGTGGGGAATCGCCAGTCGCTATCACGAAGGATGGGAGGAGGTTCGAAGCAGATCTCATCATAGGAGCTGATGGTCAAATGATCCTTGCCACCCTGTGAGCCCAAGCTGACAGCAGTTTCAGGGCTAAATCCACCGTTCGAAGCTTCATGTATCCCGGATATTCGGCTTGAGAGCACCTGGAACTGTTACCGAGCCGTTATTGACGGACAAGTCTTCCAAGAATAATCCAGAAATCTCGCATCTCATGGATGAAGCTAATCTCTGGTGGGGTGAAAACAGAACTGTGGTAGGAGACCCTGTTCAAAATAAGGCTGCGTACTCACTTGAGTTTGCCCACCCTGGTAACACTGGCACAGCTAGAGACTGGAGCAAAAGAGGAGACGTAAACGAGATGAAAGCCACGTATTCCGATTTCACGCCAATTGCGAAGCTCATGGAGCATATGAAACCTGAGGATTTGCTGGTGTGGAAGCTGGTGCAGTTACCGCAGCTGGAGTCGTGGTCGATGAAGAGCGGACGAGTTGTGTTGATGGCAGATGGTAAGGAGTCAGCGTATTATCAGGTTTTCAGAATATAGTGACTGATCGTTCATCCAAGCTGCCCATGCAGTAATGCCATATGCAGGCCAGGGACATACAATGGTGATGGAAGACGCTGCTGCACTTGGAGAGTGTCTAGCCAGGGCCAAAGATGCCAACGATATCCCACAAGCTCTCCAGGCTTTTGAAATTATTCGAAAACCTCGCACCAACGTCCTCGCGGATTTTGCTCAAATGAACGCTCATATGCGGCAATTTCCAGATGGGGAGGAACAGCGTCAGAGAGATATCATGCTCAAAAATCGGCCAATCTTCTCGGCAAGCGGCTGGGATGGGAGCCATATTGACAAAGTTCCCGAAACGCTCAAAGATCCTCTGTTCTTCGCGTGGAAGTTGGTCCATGATGTGGTTGATTTCGTGAGTGTTCCTTGGATTGTCCTGTTGCTCGGTGAGCTGACGTGATTCCAGACCAATCGACGACTTGATAAAATATGGATATAATGTACTGTTGCCTCTGCGAAGAATTTCAAAAAAATACCGTAGAATGAAAAGACACAGTACAAGGTATATGCAGCCCTGCTTGCCCCAGTGGCTGTTCAATAGATGAAGCGAAAAGTACGCATCCCAAAATGTCTGTGGAAGCAACTTCCTAAACCCCGTCGGTGAAAACCTTTCCTATGCTCCTCTGTCTCTGCGCTCGCTAGCGTGCAGTCCTGTTTTTGACCCTTTATCACTGTTGTGTGCATTATTATTGTTGTTGATTATCTTCTTGCCATGAATCGATGCAAATCATGTTTAGCGCATCCCAAGGGAAAGTTACCGTCTCTGCAAGTCCCCAAATTACCCGTAGAGGCTTCGAAAGTAATGTGTTTTTTGTGCAAAATGAGAATCTCGCATACCAGTCGGGTGGCAGAGCACTCGTTCAACTGGCAATCAGTGCATAACCTGAACTTTCAGCTGCCCAACAACATCCCTCCAATTTTTCCAGTATTTAAACCCAATTGCCCAACTGCGTGGGGTAATTGAAAATTGGTGATGTGCAAAGAGACTTCATTCGGTGAGCATGAGGCTGTACCAGGATGAGGCTTTCGGTGGCGTCAGCCTCGAGGATTCTGACCACTGGGCGGAAAGGCAGCGACCCCCTGAATCTCTTCACCACTCTGTTGGCCCTGCACTCTTGATTGGTTTGGCCGGTCTTCTCGCTTGATGAGTGGCAGAGAGTCGAAGGTTTTTCGCGGGCTCAGCCGGGCTGGGCTGAAGCCTCAGAATTTAAGGCGTAAGTGTGACACACTCAGCCTCGCCCAAGCTCTCTTGCGAAGAAAAATGGTTTACAGCCCCCCAAGTATGACGGCGATCATCGTGTGGTGGTGGCCCATTTAAAGACTCCAATTCCCAGCCGTGTCTCCTTCAATTTGTCACTTGCAAAAAGGTAGAATTTTGAACTCCGCAGACAAGATGTCGTTCGGATTTTCGCCAAGCGATGTGTTCGCTCTGATGCAACGTAGGTATTCGGCGAGTAATTATTTCCTATTTGGGACTGTTTCATGAGTTTTTACTCTTGAATCGTGTCTCGGGAGTAGTTACTCCAAAGCCCTTCCCAATGAAGTACTATGCTGACTCCTCGATCTTCCGCAGTTGCGAAGACAACCTACGATAACTGTCGTAGAGCACCAGAACATTTCGGGGAGGCTGGACGCATAGCCAAAAGTCTCCATCTCGTTTTCCAAAGTCTTCAATCCGAGATTCAGAATCCAACCTCTCTTCTCAATCGCAACGAAGAAGTGAAGTCTGATATCGCCGAAATCGCGAACAATTGCAAGATCGTGCTAAATCAACTCGATGGAATCGTTCGAAAGCATTCGAGCTTGGGTACGTCGAAGGTTAAAGCATTGGATCGGTTTAGGTTTCCCAGGAAGGAGATCTTGGAAATTCAGGGAACGCTGGCGCTTCATGAGAGTCATTTGATGACGTATCTCGAGACGATTGGGGTGAGTGCACTAGGTAGGGTGGAGCAGAAATTCGAGGTTGCAGGCAAATCTCACGAGGAGATCATGGGCGGGTTGGCAAAGGTTCTGGGAGCTGTTGACAAGCTAGGCGCTGAGATTAGAGTTGGCATGCATCCTGAATCGCAGTTCTCGGACCATACAGATGATGAGAAGCCAGTATGGAGAGCTCTCCGCCGGAAGTTGATCAACGCAGGAATTACGAGCAAACTCATTCAACGCTATGAAGAGGAGATAGTGGAAAGAGTGAAGGAGATGAACGATTATGGCCTTCTAGACTCGGAGGCTCCCACAGAAATGTCAGACGATGCGGGTTTCGACACGGAGACACCACAGCCTTCATCCGGGAAGATCAAGGCAATTTACCAACCACCAGATGTCATGACTGACACTGAGAGCGGCTGGGATTCTGAAGCAACGCTGCCGCCAAGACCATCGAAAATGGAAGTCAGGCGAAAAGCTTCTTGTGGTACTATCATGAACCAAAGAAGGCGGAGGGCTACCTCAAATGGTAATACCGCTTCAAACATTAACTTGGCAATACCAAGCATCGTTCTGGAGGAACAAACATCGGGTCTGGTATCTCGGAATTCTGGCGAAGAGAAGCTTTCGGGAGAGACAACGCCGCGTTCAGCTTCGCCAAGTTCTCCAGATTATCCAGCTGCTAGGATTCTACCTGATAGACTTGCGAGAGATGATATACCTCAGAAACAAACTGGAAACCAAATGGGGGAAAGGGATGTTCCGAGAAAAGATGAGAGCGAGCCTTTGGATGAAGGCATCTCGATGGAAAATTTCGAAGAAACCCAATACGGCGGTTTACTTCCTCAAGGTATCGCAGAGCTGGAAGCAACCGAGGCTGTCGCGCAATCAAATCGCTCAAACCCAGAAGACTTAAACATCCCTAAATCTGCCTCGACTCTGCCACAATCGCCAACCAGAGGGTGCAGAAGAAGATCACCTGAAAGCGTTGGATGGTCGACACCAAGAAATGTAACTCCGCCTCCCAGTTATTCACGAACACCGGAACCTCGCGGCAGATCTCCACCTCGCGTTGTCGTCGTTAAGCCCCAAAAACCTGTAGGGCCGATACCTGGTGCAGAAGCCCGCATCTGGACTGGAGTGGACAGCAGGCTCAGACTGAAAGCTAAGTTTATCAACTTTGACGGCAACTATGTCCATTTGGCAGAGTCTGACGGAGGCGAGACAATCATCTTCGCATCAAAACTCTCTCAGCCAGACTTGGACTACATCGAGAGCCTGAGGACAAAGGAACCATCGAAAGTGCTGACCGAGAAGGTACCAGAGATTGCCAAGACTGTCAGATTCGACGATTTAAAGGAAGAAAAGCCAAAGGGTCGAAAGGCGATTCTGAACATCCCAGAAGTAGATGTTGAGACTGTGCGACCTGAGCGGCCGGAAATTCTAACTGGAAAAAGATCGAAATTTAGGCCGGCATGGAGATATCGCAAGTCGAGAACCCTTCCTCGACAGCAAAACGGCTTCGAGACGAATGAGCTCCCTCTCGCAGCCTCAAAGGGGGAATTAGAGAAGGTCAAAAAATTGTTGGAGGAAGGTGCTTTCGTAGATTGGGATGGAGAAGAGAGAAAAGAGGAGTCGGAAGCTGGTACTAAAACGTACACAATACACACAACTACTGGCCTTTATCGTGCGGCAAAAAGAGGGCACCTAGATGTGGCTCAACTATTGTTGGAATATGGTGCGAACGTTAACACAGACGGCATACTTAAAGCTGTCGTAGGAAGAGGTTATACGGAAATGGTTCGACTGCTCTTGGAGTACGGCGCCGACACAGAACAGTTGAGAACACCCTCAGATTATTCCACAGCTCTTCATGCAGCGGCGGAGGACGGATATGCTGATGTCGTGGAAGTCTTACTCGATTTCGGCGCAGATATCGAAGCCCGGGACAAGGGCAACGAGACACCACTGTACCACGCAGCAATGGGCAACCACGGTAAAATCGTAAAGATGCTTTTGCGTGAAGGCGCAGATACAACTGCTGTCGCTGAAGATGGTCAGACCGCTCTCTATAAAGCTGCCGGTCGCGGTTACGAAAGGGTTGTACGTTCCCTTCTAAGCTATGGCGCTGATCCAAATCGCGGGCGTGGCCTCGGTGGTGAGACAGCCTTGTACAAGGCAGCAAAAAAGGGCTGGACCGACGTCGTATATCTTCTTTTGCAGTATGGAGCGGATCCCAATCTTCCCAACGACACAAAAGATTGGGCGGCGGGGTCAACCATGGATACCATAATATGGTTGCTCAGGCCTGAAGACAGCCCCAAAAATGTTTACGGGCAATGCCCGCTTTATGCTGCCGCCGAGAAAGGGCATGGCGAGATTGTAGGCATGCTTCTCGATCGCGGTGCTGCCGTGAACGCAAAGACCAAGAAGGGAGAGACGGCTATCTACGCTGCAGCAGGAAAGGCGCACAAAGATGTTGTGGCAATGCTCTTGAAGTGTGGAGCGACGCTGGCTCCTCAAGAGGAGGTTGACATTGTGACGAAGTTGATGGATGCAAACAACCAGGACTCGGAGGAAGTGAGGAAGGTTCAGACACCAAGTAGGATGGAGATCATTTCAATGTTGTTGAGTAGGATGTCGACGAAGAGGATACTCCGAGGTCTGGAGACGTGGAGAAATGGGGAGTCGATACCGGGTTTGGATATGATCGCGGACACAATTAGGAAGATTGGAGGTTGAGGGAATTTATTTTCTGATTTTGCCAGCAGCATTGACTTGTGATAACTCCCAAAAACAGCTAACGGATGATCAAAAGTCTTTGCAAGCATGGCTTCAGTACTCATCCAGTGCCTTGTTTGCCAACGCATCTGCCTCCCTGTTGTGAGTTATCGGAACATACCAGAATAGTATCTCGACCCCCCCGTTCAACCGCAATACAACTTCTAAAAACAACCGCATGTGGGAACGTGGCTATCATCAATCCTGCAGACGCACAAATTAAATTCCCACTGGCCAAAGACCCCGAAATGTAATTGACAGATAAAGTTTTCGTTTCTTGGGAGGAGGGGTCCAGAGAGGGAATACACGGACAGACCAGCCACTAAATCTCGTGGCAGAGCTTCCTGAAAGGCCCTTCAAAGTCCGGATATATCAAGGACAGGAAAAGTGGTTCTCAAGAAATACCAAATCTCACTTCAATCTATCGAAATAGAAGGACGAAGTATCTTATATATCTCACAAGGTGCCTCGGTGTCTTTCTGTTCTCCAACCCACTTTGACCCTTCCCATTTATTCTTTTGAGCTTGGCAAGATCTGATCTTTCCATCTCATCTCTCTGACGCGATGGGCATTTCATACAGATCATGGTTGGCAGCTTCATTGCTTGCTCTGCCTGTTGGCAGGTACGGTGATATCTGGTGAGACGTACA